>CAOLHI010004115.1:0-132884 GCA_948474755.1 Ctenosaura bakeri | reverse complement strand
AAGTCAACAAGAAGCCTGGCAGTGAATTTTCATGTCTGTGGGCTTTATTGCAGAATGGCCTATTCTCGCCTGTTGTCCATCCAGGAAACTTTCCACCCAGAGCCCTTCCTACTCATGGGCATCTCTTTCTTGGAAGGGGACACAGCTCTCCTTTTGTTCAGGATTCTTGTACTCCAAGACCTCTTTCAGAGCACATTTCTTTGTGCTTTTTTCCCCTCTCACTAGGCAGTACCATCGTAGACTATGGTGTCTGAACCTCACTCTTTTTTTCTGGTTTAACTCTTTGCAGGGGATTTTGTTGTTATAATTGCAGTTGCACCATCTCCCAGGTCTTAATGGCTGGAGTTTTGAACCATCCAGGGATTTCCTTTTGATCCCCGGTCCCCCCAGTTCATTTTTCCCAACCTGAATGGGTCTCCATGATTGGAGCAAACTGCCTAACAGGCAGAAATTCAACAGGAGAAGTTTCTGCCACTATGGCACCTTCATGCTGATGAAATGTTGCAGCTGTTGAATTTATTCAGCAGCTGTCAAAGACACAGGGAGATTCATCAGAGATCTCGGATTGAAACTTTTTTAGTATTCACTTCTTTTGTAATTTAATCTCATTTATTTAGTAGTGTATCTGACAGATGGAAAAAGAAATATAGACAATATTTGTTTTAATAACTTAATGAAGAAGTCATCGAAGGTTGCAATATGTAAGTAAAGTGTGAGGGCTTTTTCATTTTTCTTCATTGTCTGCTTTAAAGTTGTGTGAATAATTTGTGGCAATCTTTTTTAAAAAAATATTAAACTGTAAACCTGTCTTTGCACATTCTTCCTTGATTACTTACTAAGTAATCATTCCAAGTCTTGCTATTTTCTGCTAGTAATATGGTATAATCCGCATATCCCCAAATTTTTGATGTTCCTTCCCCCCAGTTTTCATCCCCCCTTTCCCTCCAAGTTTAAGCCTGCTTGACATATGATATGTTCAGTATACAAGTTAAAAAAAGGGTGACAAAATGCAACCTTGGCTACTCCCTGGCCAATTAAACCATTCTGTTTCTCTGTATTCTATCCTGATAGTAGCTTCTTGTCCAGAGTACAAGTTATGCATCTGGGCCTTCAAATTTTGTGGCACACCCATTTCTTTAAGAGCAACCCATAGCTTTTCATGATTACACAATTCTTTGGTGCATCCCGTTATCCAATATATTTTCCCCTAATGCCTTTTCCCTTTTCCGGAATCCAGCTGGAAACACCCGGGCATTTCTCCCTCCATATATGATAAAAGTCTTTGTTGTAGAATTTTGGGTATCACTTTGCTTGCATAGGAGATAAATTCAATGGTGCTGTGGTTTCTTTCTTTTCTACATTTTGTGGGCACCTGTTTTATGCATGAGAAGAGGCTTTTTTTTTTTGGAAAGGAATGCAACTTTCTTGACTTTTCAGGGTGAGGCATACACCAGGCAACCTGCTGTGTTGTAAAAAGTGGGGCTTTGCAGGATTGCTTGTCTGTGTTTTGGTGAAAGGACACTCTGTTCATGTTTAGGAGCACTTAGGAGCATTCAGTTGAAGAAAATGGTCTATTATAGGAGGGTGGTAGAGTTGCCATTTGGAAAAAAACAGGCAAGGGCAGCAAATCTACTCTGTGTTTAAAAGAAAATAAAATCAGCACAACGAAAAATAGGTTTGTATCTTAGATAGCATCTTTATAATTCAGACTAAAACCCAGAATGCATTCACCATTCCATTGACACCTTCCCCCCGGCATCTGGCAAAAATAAACTAAGATGTCTGCACAGAAGTCACAGCTTGGTAGGAAAAAAGGAGGTTGCCTTTGAGCATGTAAAAGACTATATTCCATTCCCCCCCTTTAGCCTGCTCATTCATCAGGCATCTGAGATAAATGCTAAGGATTTTGAAATCTGAGGTACATCTTTGTTAGGCAACACCTTCACTTTTTCTGTGATTTGCACCTTTTCCCAAAAAATTCCTATCATCACCGTTATCATCTTCCTTTGCCCTTTTCCCCTTTGCTCCCATGTTTTCCCCCAAACTGGGGTGCATGGCAATTTACAAAAATTAAAGCAAATACATAAGAAAAACACACACAAAAAATTTAAAAATCCATTAAACTGCCTGTATAATTAAAACCATTCAATACCAAAACCATTAAGAAGGCAAAAGATAAAACTCATTACAGACATTTTCTAAAAGCCTGTCAAAATAGAAAGATTTCCACCTGCCCAAACCCAAAAAACAGCAAGGAGGGGAACCCGCTTAGCCTTCCTAAGGAAGAATTCCAAGGCCTAGAAAAAAGCTAAAAAGACCTTCTTCCTTCTCAAAAAGTACCTGGGAAGGTGGTGGCATTTTAAAAGGGGTTTCTTCCCAAAATCTTTGAACCCACATAAGCTAATATAAGAAGATACAGGCCTTCAGATAACCTGGATCCAAGCCAAATAGGGTTTTATAGGTCTTAACCAACACTTTGAATTATCATAGAAATTGAGAAGCTAACAGAAAAAGCCATTTCCTGAATTCCTACCCAAATGCCCTTTTCCCTCAACTATTCTGATTTGACAAGGCAGTCTGGACCCATCCTCTGTCATCCCTCTTTCTTCAACTGAATTTAAAATGTTCCAGTTTCCCTCTTCCCCCCCCCACTGCCCCCCTTGTCCCAAATATTAGTTAGGATCTTTTGTTTTGGACTGGACACACAGAGACAGGTACCAGAAGGAAGATGAGACTAGCAGTAAGCGGCAGGAACAAGGAGTGGGAAGTTGCTGAGCAAGAGGCAGAACCAGATGTCAGAAGGAAAAGATAGGGTTTCCCTTGCAGTGTTATATTGGGGGCTACTTTTAGGGGGGAAAATTATGAGAGCCCATATTAACTTTTTTTAGGTGTCTTTGTGACAAATTTAAATTGTTTTTTTCCCCTTCTCCTCAGCCAAATGTTACAAGTAGTGCTTGGCAAAGTTCCTGTTTTGTACTACAGCTCCAAGAATCACCCGGGGCAGCATAGCCACTGGTGATACTAGTTGAGGGGATTCTGGGGGTTTCAATCCAGGAAACAAACTAATTCAGTGGGCAGTTAGGCTTTCCTCTCCTCAGCTTTCTGGTTTTATTTGTATTGATGCTGATCGTGTATTTTTGTATGCAATGCTAATTTAGGTTTTTTTTCCCCTTCCCAGCAATATATTTACCAGGAGGTATGGAATCTGTTTCAGCAGATCAGTGTTAAAGAAAACTTTTTATCTCTGCAACTAAGGACTACAAGGATCATGGATACAGGTAATCTTACTGTAGTTGCTGGTTCGTCTGAACATGATTGAGTGATTGGTCAATTTTCTAAAAAACCTCTTGTCCAGTGAAATTTTACAGTTTTTCCCCAAAAGCTGCTACTATTTTTTTCCCCGCAGAGAAGCCAACACTGACCTCTCTGTCTCCAAAATTAGATTACCATCACAAGTTTTGTATTAGATTGCTTCAAATAAAGGATAATTTTAGTTTTCATTCTTATTAATATTCCTGATGGCATTGTGGTGTGTGGCAAGGTGCTGTGCTAAATTCCCATTTCGGGTTTGAGCTGGGGCCCCAAAACGCCAGAATTAAGCATTGCCATTCTCTGTTTTTAAAAAAAAAAAATCTGCTGCCTCCTTTTGATGGCCTCAACATTAGGAGGCGGACAGGGGGAAAAATTGGTTAGAGATAAAAGGGTTTTGGGGGGGATTGGTGATCATGGTGAAGTTCATCTTTAGAGGGTTGACTTAAGATATACAACCTTCCAGGAAGGTGATCTTTAAGGAGTCCCAGATGGCCACATCACCTGTGCTACCCGGGCTTTTTTTCCCCCCTCCCAGGCGGGAGGCAAAGTTTCCTGTCTTAGCAGGCAGCTGTCAGACCCTGCAGGGTCCCTGCCTGATTTCCTGTGCAGCTAAATATAGGCAAACCATGGTTACCTAAACTTCTTTTTATGTGTTTTTTGTTTTTCTTGTCCCCACCCTCATATCTTCCCCACTATGTGTACAATCTGTTCTCTTTTCCCCAACAAACCTTTCTCCCAATGCAAAACTGTGTCTGCTCCTTCTCTTTGGGGAAAGTGTTGCCTCAGAATATTTTAAATGTTTTCCCAAAATGACACCCTTTACAGGTCCCGCTAGTTCAAATAATGTTTTAATGTTGTTGCCGGTGTTCCTATTAAAGGAAATTGTAGTTGGCATTTGTGCATTTTACTGCAGAGGAAAACAGGAAATGTTTAGTAATCAAAGGATGGGTGCTGATGAGTTCCTTACTTCTGTTTCCTCAGACACTGTTCCTTAGCTGTCATTAATGCCCTGGCAAACATAGCTGCAAATATCCAGGATGAACATCTTGTGGACGAATTACTGATGAACTTGCTGGAACTGTTTGTACAACTTGGGCTCGAAGGAAAGAGAGCCAGGGGAGAGAGCAAGTGAAAAAGGTCCAGCTCTGAAGGTACACTGGGAAAAAGCAAAGCATGCTTCTCACTGTTAAGCTATTGATGTTAATTACAATCCCATGTACAGCTAACCAAGTTTCAGCAAGAATTAAGGTTAAATTGCGTATGGCATCAAGGGACCTGTGATAAAAAAATCTACCATTTTCAAAAAGTTTATTGGCAGCATCAGGGGGAGGAGAGCAAATCTAAACCAAACTATTCCTGTAATAGTTTTCAAAGATCGTTGCCAGTTTGAATTACCTGTGGAGCACAACCATGCTGGTATGATGGGGACAAATGGCTTCTGAAGCCAATTTCAGCAGAGGAAACTGTCCGGAAAAAAATGGATTCTCCCATCCTCATTGCCCGGGTTTGGGAACCCCCCTTACCACTGCAATTAAATTTTTTTTAAAACAACAAGCAATCTTTTTTCATTGTCACCTCTTGTGTGCACTTAAGCACCCTTAGTAAAATGGGGGGTTTTTGTGAATATTAATAGTGGAAGAAACTGTGGGGGGGGAGCCCTTTACAAAATCACCTTTAATATTCATTTCACTGTTTGCATCAGATGCTCTGTGAATTTCACTACTTTATTGGTGTGTACTCATGCCCCCCAAAGTGGACAAGCTATGAGGCCTTTGAGACTCTGCAGTTAGGGCTAAATTTTCCCGGGATTTCTAGGAAATGGCCTTAAAAATTTTGGTGGGGGAAAAAAAGGAAGGAGAGCTTTATTAAAATCCCTGGGAACAGCAGTTGAGTTGAGACAGATCCATCAGCAATCCCAAAATTAGTAATAGAGTTAAGGAGCTGGTGCTTTGAATGTAGCGGGAAAAAGCAAAAAAACCTTTTAACTTCTGTTTTCTGTGAGCTGCTGCATGGATGTTAATATGAAATTTTTGGTTTTGGGGATCCTTTTTAAAAGAGGAACCATAGCTGAAATGGTAAAGTAGCTGATTTGACTGCCAGTCAGAGAAAAGACAGCACAGGCCTATATGAACAGATAACCCATCACTTTCTAAGGCTATTTTGAATGTTTGTATGTGAGACAGAGCTGGCTGGTCCTATGTAAGTGTGCCTCTTTACTCATGTGAGCCACTGTCTTATCATAGATACTAAGGCAGCTTAAACAGATTTTTTCTACCAGTAACTAATTTCATTAAAGAGAGAACTAAGATCTAATTAGCCAGACAAATGGGACTTGTTGGCAGAGTTCAAAGACACATGTTTTTGAGCTGCTTCCTAGAGGTGCCTTTTGCACTTCAACTGGCAGTCCCAAAATTTGGATCTAATAATGTTAAAAATTCTTCTGTCTTTTAGATGGATGAGATTCTGCTCACTTTCAGTACTGTCTGTATCCATGATAAGCCTTTGCCTTTTATATCACAGACCAGTCATGGGCCATTTGAATTATTTAAGAGTAAAACTGCAGAAATTTCTTCTCTCCAAGGATTATTCACAGTTTCAAGTTGGCTTATTACAAACAAAGCAATGTTGAAATTAACCATGCCATATCATTGCAGAGGATATAACAAACTGCACTTCTGAGCAAAAACTAGTAGAAGCATTTGACCTTTGTAATTGCTTAAAAAGCTTTTTCAGTTTTTCAAACATCATCCCCACTTTTTTTTCCCCCCCTTTGGCATCTAGCAGTGCAGGGAACCTGGGAGTGCTGATTCCTGTTATTGCTGTGGTGAGTATAAACCAAAAATTTTCTTTCCTGAATTAGCCTACAGCTAATATTTTGGATATTTTGAGTGATAACTAAATATAGATGTGCACCAAAACATGCTCAGCTTCCCTGTTATTGCTAAATGTATGATACAGTGAGAAACTCTTGAATGTTCTCACTTCAGATAGATCATTATGGGGTTTTTTGTCATACTGAGAAAAACCAATGGTGTAAGAGACCCCCCAAAAGGCACAGGGATGCAGATAGGAAAATAATGCCAAATGTGGGACTGGGGCAAGGGGAAGGTAATAGTAAATGTTAGAAAATAGTAACCTGGATCATAGCCCAAAATAGCAAAAAGTTTGTTAGGATTATAGTTCTCTTCCCCTCATTTTTAAAAATATGTTCCATAATGAGGTTTGTGAAATACACTCGTTCCAGATCTTTGTTCTCAATATCATGTGTAATTTTTTAAAACGATGCCTTGAGCTAGTTCTTTTATGGTAGGAACTGCTTTGCCTTTATTTGCTTTTTGTAATTCAACCCGGGCCCAAAATTTTAAAATACACATTCATGTATAGTTAAAGCAGTGAGATGTTTTGAGCATTGAACAACAGATGGCGAGTATTTATCTTTCCAACTTTGGAGGACAAGTTTCTCAGAAACAGGAAGAGCCAGCAGGATCCCACCATGCTGATTTTCAGTTAAATTCCATGCAGTGTTACATAAAATCTTTCAATATTCAGATAAAGTCACAGGAATGTTGACTGGAAACAAATGCAAGGATTTTGTACTGGGACGGACTTCCCCAAGGTGCAAGTGATCATGTTGTGTGTTACTGCTCCTTTTAGATGTAAAAGTCAGGATAGGTTTTAGTGATTCTTTATACCCAAGACCTAAACTGGGTCTTCTTGAATCCTGTCTAGATCAGGGATGAGCAACATATGGGCCACATGGACTTCCCTATTTTTCCCCGCCCCCAATGCAGCCCTTGTATTAGCGGCATACTGCTGGATTTCAGCAACACAGCCATATTGGGGAGGTTCCACATATATTCCTTATTTATTTAAGGCATTTATATATTTTCTCTTCAGTCCACCAAAGCCCCCACTGGAGCGCACAGCAGATGAAAATGTTTAAAACAATATGTAGATAAAAACTTTAAAAAACAAAGTAAAAACACTTCTTTAAAATAATTTTAAGCCAAACCATTAAACCAGCCAGAGCACTTTGAAGGACCGAAGGCTGTGTTGGGACAACATCTGTTGTAGCTGTCTCTCAGAAAATCAGAAGAGATGGAGCCAGCCTACCATCCCTTGGCAAAAGTTCCAGAGTTGAGGTGCTGCTACAGAGAAGGCCCTGTCGGTGGTGTGCACTGACCTTGCCTTGTTAGGTGGAAGCACAAAGTGCTCTGTGAGAGCCAGGCACTGTGTTATAGCATGAGAATGTGCTTTGAGGAAATGGTAGGTGGAGTTTTCCCATTTCCTGTCACACTCCTGAACTTTGGTACTGCATGGTGGCATCAGCGGGCACAACCCCTGGTACGATCCAGGGTGTGAAATTGGCCCTTCTGCCTGCTGAAGTTGCCCACCTCTGGTTTAGAGTGAAAGCTTCACACAGTAGCTCTGTTTTCGCGCACACCTTTATATTTGTTTTGACTAGAAAGCTCCCTTTGATTCTTCCTGTAGATAGTATCAGGAAAAAACGCTGTTTTTTTACATTGATCAATGCCTACTGCTCAGCAAATGCAGTTTACACTAATTATTCTAAAGACTTCAAAAATCTACTTTACTTTAAAGAGAATTTGATGTTTCATCATCTGCATTTCTTTTTTTTTAGCTGTTTAGTTCTCTGTAAATAACTGTTATGAGCCTTTGCAGAAGTTAATGGTTACATTAGGGATTTTAAACCAAATATTTCTTTTTTTGCACAATTTATGATGATCGTGAGTTCCCGGCTCCTATTGTATGTGCTGTTCTGTTTAACTTTTTTTAGATTTCTGGGGGAAAATTTATATTTGTTTCAGAAGAAAATAAAATGCTGTTTAACAGAGGAGCTGATTCATGCATGCAGCAGGGTGATATACACTAATAGTATATATGTGCTTAGTTAGGAACATCTGTGTAGCCGAAGATCGTATTTGGGGGGAGTTCATGCTCTGCTATGTGAAGAACACATGGGCTCTTATTTTGGCATGGGAAAACTGACCAGCACGTACTTAAAGAAATGGAGTAATTTGCTTGTTTCCACAACCAGTGTATGCATTTTTTAGTTATTTGCCCCACTTCTGACCAGATTGTTTCCAGGTAATAAAACTGACAGGTAAAATGACTTTAAACTACTACTTATAAGCGTCTGGAACCGGTTTCTAAGCTGAAGGATATTCCTTTCCTTTCCTGCTAGCACATTGTGCACTCCTTACATAGGTGGTCAGAGGACACTTTAGCATTCAATGTGATTTTGGGGCCTGTAAGAGGGACGGAATCAGTGGAAAAACCGGGATCTCCCGTTAAGCTAGAGCTCTGTGGAATCTGGACTACAGTTTCCAATTTTACAGAGACCTTGTTTGTATATGCATTCTACTCTTCATCACTGGGTTGCTGAAATACAACCATGTTGAAGATTTTCTTGTCTTCAGTGGAAAAACTGTCACATTGAGAGGGCTATTTTAAAAAGAAAATCCCAGTACTTCCATACACTTAGCATACTTGGGCCAAAAATGGGGCATCTTTAGCTCAGGGGGGGAAAAATTTAAGTACATGCTTTTCTTGTGCATCTGCATGTGTGGAACATGTGCTTAATAGAATAACCCTACCTGTTGTGGAAGCCTCTAACACTGAAGTCCCCAGTGAATCCCAAAACCCTGCCAAAGCTAACTATGGCAGCGTGGAAAGAGAGCAAAAGCAGCATTTCTGTACCAATAGACCAAAATTCATGGCAGAACTCCAAATTATATTGGTACTAACGCAAATAAAGATAAAATCTATGTCTGCTATCCAATTCAGATTTTTAAAACAACCTTTTATTAAACGTTAATGAACATTGTAATTATGTTATATATTCCCCGAGATATGGAAGAGGTGTTTTTGTTTACTAATATGCATATACGTGACTGCAGTGTATATTGCATAAAAAATAAAAAAAGAATGGTGTGTGTGTGTATTTTCATCAGGACCTCTCTGGAGGTAAAACATCACCAACTTTGCTGTCCAAAGTGTATTGGAAAGCATTTTAGAATAAAATAGATCCATATATTCTTGAATTAATTGAGTTTATGTTCTTGCTTTGGAATCTAAAACTTAGACTTCTTTATTTTGTGCCGTTTGCTTGAAAGTCTGCTCTGTATCAGCCTTCCCCAACTTGCTACCATCTTTTTCACCATCCCCAGCCAAAAAAGGCACTAGGTTAGAGATGGCTGTTCTTTATAGAGAGGTGAATTGAATCCTAAGAGTGAGTTATGTGTTTCAAAAATGCGTTAATGCAGGAAACTTGGGGAATTCCCAAATTTTTTTAGAAAAAGTCCTCTATTTTTAAAAGCATTGCTATGTATTAAGCATCAGTATCTGAATTTGGATTATATTTGTTCGCTTCAAAGGTAAAAGTAAAGCCAATGAAATTAGTGGAGGACAAGCCTATTAACCAGTCATTCAGAATCTCGTGCCACTGGTGGTGTTGCTTTAACCATGGCAATAGCTCTTTTTTTTTCCTTAGCCAAGGCATTGCATGGAGCCTTACATACGGTACTTGGTGGTAGAGCACCTGTTTTGCAGCACACGTCATCCCATTTAAACTCCACTATGTTTAGTTTAAAGGATTCCCAGGTGGGAATCATTACCTGCCGGGGTGGGCAGCAATATGTTAGATGGACTACAGGGTATTTGCAGTGAAATCTGGTACCTGCCAAGTGATATTTAAATTCCAGGTGAATTTACTGTAGTTCCCCCCTACTAAGTCAACATAGGATTGCAGTGTTAATGCATTTAGGATGGATTTCTTTTTAAAAAGGAAACCAGAGGGCTGTCCTACGCTTTCTTCCCCATTTAGATTACTACTGCATATAATCTGGTAATATTTTGCTTAAACTGTTCCATCTTGCTTTTTAATCCCAATTCCCAAATCTCCCTTACTTTCTCCTTAGGAGCTCTTCTTACAGATTTAGAGTAGCTACCCTTCTCTGCCTTGTTATGACTGTGGTTCACATTATCAGCCTAGATGAAATCTTATGTTTTCTTCTAGACTTCTGGTTATTCTTTCCTCTTCAAATTCATGCAGCCCCTTTCTGCTTTATTTCAAATACAATCTAGATTAATTTTTTTTATTAGTATTAGCAAATTCATGACATTTTAATAAACTGTAGTCATTCCCTCTAATTAAAGTGTTTATCTCTTTTTGGCCAGTAGGCAAGATCATGTGCAGCAGCCATTTTCACTCATCTAAAAATTGCTTTTGTAACTGCTTGACTTTCTAAAGATCGATGGAGCCAATTATAATAAGTCTGCAGGTGGCGTAAACGTTCACCAAGATGCAGGGTAAACTCCGGGTTTCTATGTTGCTTTTAATGAACGGGATTTTTTAACTTTTGGGGCCACAGTTATCCTTGCAAATTGTATTAAATCATCAATTGCTGTGTTCTTCATTTGGGTGATGTTGCTTTTATCATTCAGTAGCACTTGTTACTAACATATGACTTAAAATCTGCATATAAAACTGGTTACATTAAAAAATATTAAAGTTGCCTATTGGTGCGTGCATCTTGAATGCTGAACTCCCTTTCTCAGACCTTGATTGGGTTGGCAACTCTCCCATGAAGAGCAAGCAGCTGGTGCGATGCTCGTAGATGAGGAACAAAAAAGGGCGATCATGACAAAACGAATCTAGCCGAAGGGGCATGAAGCCCGCAGTGGTCACGGAGGGGGTTTCGGTGCCTTCTTCATTCACTGTAAAGTCCCTTGGTGACTGAACTGTAAATGGTAGGGAGGAACGTTAGGGAAACACGGGAGCACAAAAACCGCATTTTAAAGATGTAACATAAGCACCAATCTGCAAGTTTTATCCCACTCGTGGAGAATCTTCAGCTATATGCTTTGAGGTTGACATTGAGCTTTTTTGTCTGCCACTGTTAGCTTGTGGGCTAAGCAGTGGCAATGTTTATCTCACAGTGAGGGCAAGAGGTGCCTCTCCCCATCCCTGCTCAGCCTGTGAGCTCCTGATGCCCCCCAGGCAAGGCTCACAAGGGAAAAAAGGTTTTGGGGGAAAAATTTAGAGCCAGCATTGTGTAGTGGTAAACATTGGAGTACAACCCTAAGACCAGGGTCTGATTTCCCGCGGGAGAAACCCACTGAGTGACCTTGGGCACATCACATACACTAAATCCCAGAAAACCCCCAGAGTTTAACTACCTTATTGATGATAACACTCTCTTCGGATATCCCTGAATAGTTGCCATTTTGAGTGAACAGCTCGTTTATTCCCAGATTTTTCAGATACTCAATCAGGTCATAGCTTTTCTCCAGCTTGAATTTAGGCAGCAGGACCTCTCTTGTTCTGTGAAGAGCAAAATGGTGACATAGGCTTTAATTTTACTGAAGTCAAGACAATGATTTCAGAAGATTTTTTTTTTTTTTTTAAACTGTGTCAGTAGAGCCTATTACATGGCCCCAACCAGCCTGGCTAGGAATTATAGAGCAGTGGTCCAAGACATTTAGAGGGCACTAGGTTGTGGAAGGCTGACCCGTTGGTTGCATTCATTGCGTTCTGTATTCTCCATGCCTTGTGCAATGTATTAATCTAGTTTTATAGTATTGTCCTATTTAGCCCTCATGCGCCAACTTTATTTTTTTTAAAAAAATGCAGTATGTGAATTGAGGGGTGTTTTTTGACGAAGGAAAATTCCAGTAGAGGACAAAAAAAGCTTCATATACAAAGCAGTGGGCTTGTTGCAGAATCAAGTGTGTTCTAACACCCAGTGCCAAAAAGACAAAAGTGGAATAAAAGTAAAAAAAAAAAAAAAAAACATAAAATTAAGTGCAAAATTCTTGAATTGTGGGGGGGATTTCCTGATTTTAGTTACCCCGCTAGAAGAAATGTTGTTTTCTGCTTTCGTTCCCAGGCTAGAAAGGCAATAGAGTTCTGAATCAGTTCTTAGTAGGATTATTGATCCAATGACTGAGGTGCAGCCTATGTTAGATAAGGATAATCAAGTTTGCAGCTCCTTTCTCTGATGTAATGGCTATGACTGTGAACACATTTGCCTAGCTTAGACTTGGATGTCCGCTATGCCTCTTTTAAAAGGACACATGTTCAATTCCTGAATAAATTGCTTGAACATGTGCTAAGTTGTCTTTGGAAACCTGGGAAAAATTTTGGGTGGTACCAAATACAGCTACTAAACCAGCTAGACTCTTCTTTTTCTCTTTGCATTTCTCTAAAGCAAAACATTTGGAGTTACAGTGCAAAACTACCATTTTACTGATGCACTATAACAAACAAAATTTAAAAAAAAGTTAAAAGAGAAAGGAGAACAGAACTTTTTCTTCTTATATGTCTGAATTAAAAAGAAACTCACTCAAGAGTGGAAACAGAATGTTATAGCTGGTGTTGGGAATTGCCAGAAAATAGATTGGGACAACATAAATAAAAATATTTTTAAAAAACAACAACCCAAGAAAAACAGTAACAAAACCTGCACACTCCCAGCACATTTACCCTATCTAGAGGAGCCCATATCAAGGACCCCCTCCCATCCCATGTTGTTTTTCTGCAAACAATGATGCAATGAGGCAGGAGTGACATGCTGCAGTTGTTCAACAGGTTGAAAGGGGAAGAAATTACTGAATTTCATCTGTGTATTGATGATATCAGACTCCAGATTGCTGGATGATCTCTCCCAGCAACTACTTGTATACCTTAAAGAGCACAGAAGACACCCTAGCTATGGTGCTGGATAGAGGTTTCCCAGCATCACTTCCAGTAAGGAGAAAAAAGTGGTGCTTTTGAGCCTCTAGGCCAAACCAGGACCTTGAAGTTGTTCTAGATGGTCCTGTACTTTAAACCTTTCACACTGTTCGCTAGCTCACATGCTTTGCTTTATAACCAAATATTCTGGAGAGTCTACAGGCTGCCCTGCTTCTTTTTAAAGTGGACACAGGTTACACCATTTCACTTGTGGCAGGACATGTGCATAATGCAGAACAGCTTGATTACAATGGTTGTTTTCCATCAATGTGCCGTGTATATATTTTTACCTAAGTGGACTGTATTGTAGGGTGAGGGGGTGTCATGAAAGAAACTGGATCCATGGCAACACGTTACCTGTTAGTCATGCTTTTCTGCCACCTCTCTACCACCTGGGGGGTCAGTTGCTTTTCCAGTGCCTTCATGCTTGCTTGCTTATAGGGCAGTACAATCAGCATGCTGATATTACCCACATAGGGTAGCTGGAGCACTCCACAGTCAAGCTCATTATCCACCGTAGCCAGGAAATTGGCTTTAGTCCGCATCATGGGCACTTTGACGACTTCTTTCTCATTCAGACGGAAGTTATGTTTTTGTGTCATTTCCACTGGAAACTTGTTTTCCCAGGTTCCTGTTAACAAAGTAAAAACATGAAGGCATTCCTCGTATGTCCTAAGCCACATCTTAACATGCAGTACAGCTGAGAGTCTAAAGCTGTTGAAGCAATGTTACGGTGACCTTGGCAGTTCCAGAGGAGGTTATCCAGTTCCTTCCCTTTCTGGAGGTTGCACAGTTTTTTTCCTCAAAAATGTGATTGTCCGGGCACTACAGCATAATAGAGGGAGAACTGAATTTTGTCTCAAGGAGTGGTTCCAAACTTGGGTTGCCAGAGGTTATTGGACTTTTATCTCCCAGAATGTCACACCATAAGCCATGCTGGCTGGGGGCTTCAGGGAGAGTAAGTCCACCACTGTCCAGATTTAGAAGCCAATAGTTGAAAGCAATGAGAAACTAATAAACAGTTCATGAAAACAAAAGATTCAATTGATGCTAACGCACTTTTAAGTTTCCATTGATAAACCTAAATAGTTGTTCAGCTGCCAATCTAGATGGCTTTAAAGGAGATTAGATAAATACATGATAGATAAGCGTGTTATCCACTACCAGTCATATTGGCTGTATGCAACCTCTGGTTTCAGGGGCAGTATTCTTCTAATTTTATTTATTCTGTGTTTTTGACCCAACTGACCTAATTTGATCTTTCTGGACCTGTGTTGATCAGAACATGGTTATCCTTGGGACTGCATATATCTCTAAAAACAGTCCATGACTGTACCATATCTATCATTGTTTTTGGGTTACTAAGTTTTGAGAGTGTTGGATCCCAAGTAGAAGGAAGGTTTATTATGTTGCTGCTTTTTGATGCTTGTGTTCAGTCTTTAAAAAAAAAAAAAAATGTTCACCAGTTTAGGGATTGCCAAAATGGAAAAGTGATATAAAACATTACTGTTTGAAGAATTCTTAATAAGCAGATATATAGGCTTGGATCCTACAAGTGTAAGGTAGCTTCCATTTTTGCGCAGTACTTCTATGTGCATGCTCTGCAGTGCACTGGCGGTCCCCACATTCCTCCCTGTCTCCTACAAGCTCCATCCCCAAGAGATATGGACAGGAAAGTAGAGGGAGAAGTTAAATCATCATCCTTTATCAAAGCCCTGATCCACTCCTCACCCCTACCACCAAGTTCTCTTTGACAGTACACATTTGTGGCTTTATGACACTGTTTTAACTGTTATTGGCTAAGTCCAACAGAATTCTGGGATTTGCAATTTCATTTGATATCTAGAATTCTCTGCCAGTGAGCTCTAGTGCCTCCCCAAACTGCATATCCTAGGATCGCTTAGCACACAGCTGCTGCAGTTAAAGTGATACCAAAGTCCGATAATTATGTAGTATGAAAGAGGCTCGATAGTAGCTTCTTTTAGAATTTATGGGAGCATCTGTCCTTCCTATGCCTTAAGATCATCAGGAAAGACTCTTATCTAAGTACCTCAGGTCTACCGTGTCTCTACAAGGGAGAAAGCCTTCTCAATTGTAGGACCTCAACTTCCCTGGATACCCTTCCCTGGAAGTGTGACTGATGCCAATGGTGCAGTTGTTTTGCAGCTAGCTCAAAATGTGACTATTTGCCAAGGCACTTTAATTGGCCAATTTCATCTGTTTTATGTGTTTTTTAAAGATATGTTTTCTATTTTGAAGATTTTTCTTTGTTTTAATTACGTTGTATTGGCTTAACTATATTTGTATGATATCCAAATATCTATAAGAATGAATGGCAGTTTTAAAATGTATTACGGCTCGTACCCATATCACTAATATTATTTCCGTTACAGTTATTATGAAAAATAAAAGTACATTAATGCAGGATTTCTTGTTTAGGTTCTTTCCACACTGATGGTATGATGCTTACCCTTACCTGCATAATTTGGGAAACTCTAGAATTTCTCGTTCTGAGAACTAGTCAATTTTTTGTCCTGAGCAAGCAATATTTGGCTTGAGACCTGTTTTTCTTTAGGCTGGCTAAAATGCCGTGTTCAGCTAACTTCAACAGGATAACATGCCCAATTACATACTGGTGAATTTTCCTTCTTCTACTCCTTACTAGCCTCTACGAAAGCAGACCCACTAAATCCATTGCTGAATGATATGTCAGCACCCATGTAAATCTCATTGATTCAGTGGCTGTACTCTAGTTAGGATAACAGCTGGATTAAGGATCTTAGTTAGTGTTCTGTGTAGTTATCTCTTCTGTCAGCCTTCCTTGACTTTGTGTTTTGGACTACCGTCCACTCCCCACCCTCATTCTTGACCTTGGCTTGCTACCTAGGGTTGATGGAAGTTGAAATCTAAAACATCTGGAGGGCAACAGCGTGAGAAGGCTGTCCTGTGTTATACATTTCTACTTGTGGGAAATTTCTACTGGAACTTTGTGTTTCATTACCTTTAAAGTACACACAGTTGAGAATCATCATCAGAGTGGCCGGGTGTACTTGCACAAGGGCTTCCTTTATTAATCCTTTGGTGAGTTTCAGAATGCGCTCGTTAGCTTTAGCGATGAAGGTCGGATCTGAGAAGTCAGCCACCTGAACCTCAGCAAAATAGTACCTTTTCATGTTGTTTTTGAACTCACTCAAGATAGGAAATTGTCTTTGAATGTAGAGGTCATTGACTGATCTGAGTGTATAGCCAAAATTCCGTCTGAAGAGTCGGTGAGTAAGTTTATGGAAAAGGTTGTGAACAGTCATGATGTCGTACTTGGAGCTGGCATTAACAAAATCTCTGAATCCCAGTGAATCCAGGACTTCTTCTTGTGTTTCACCTCTCAGTCCTAATGAAATCATCGCCATGGCCGTAGAGATGCCCACCGGAGCCAGAAGGATATTATCTGTGGAGTTGGCTTTGTCTTTCAGGCTCCGATAAAGGTTGAAGGCAAAGTTTGCATTGAGGATATTGAGGCGTTGGATTCTGGTTTTCCCTTGGAAAAGTTCCAGGATATTCCCTTGTTTGAATTCAGACATGGCCTCTGGAGCGGCATCGATTATGTCAAAGTAGTCCTCATCTTCATTTAATATTTTATCAAGGTCAAGGTAGTCTTCCTCTTCCTCTTCTTCAATGCTCAAGTCGTTGGTCACCGTATTCTCTTTATGAAACTCAGGCGAGAGCTTAAGCGTTGCATTGCTTTGGAGCCCACGAAGACCAATCGGCAGAGCTTCGCTGAGCTGTTCAAAGTGCTCCTGGAAGTCTTTGATTCCACACAACGCAAATGTTACGGTGAGAGAGAAGATAGCTGAGCACAGCAACAGATTCATCTTGACGAGCCAGAAACTAGAAAGTTCAAAACATCACAGTTAGACTCTCTACCTACTCATTTTTAGTAAGCCTGCTTGGAAATCTGTTCCTTTACTGCAGCTCTGCGCATAATGTGTCCAACTGCACTGTAACCGACTTTGGTTGATACATCAAGGCATCTATACTAGAGAGTTGGGCTTTATGGCTGAATCTATTCCAATAGATCAGTGTTCACAACCCGCACCCTTACCCAGGCAAATATTAGTAGTCCCATTTGTCTAGGCAGCCTAGTCAAATGGGAACTGTAGTTTTATTTGAGCACAATAAATCTTGTACCTCTCTATATCGTAACCTAATGGTGAACATCTGCCCAGCAAATTAAGTAAATCTAAAGCAAAGTCCCAAGAGAACTAAAAGGTCAAACCCATACAGAATGAAATATTATAAAAATGAACTTCAAAATAATTTTGAAATTCAGTCTAGAACACTATCGCTTATCTTTATTCATGCAACACAGAGCCATTCAGATCCTAACTCAATAGTAACTCTCAAGGCTTACTTGATTCTGTTACAATAGAATTGCTATTCATAAGTTGCAGGTGCGTTATGTCCCTTCGTACTGTGACATTTCATGAAGTTTGTCTTTCTCTTGTTTTCTGGTAACCAGTAAATGCACCCCCTTCGGTCCAGAAACACTTTGTTTAAATGGGGTCCACCTCTGAAAAATCAAAATACTCCTTACCTCTTGCCCTGCTAAACAGAATGCTTGCGGGAGCACTTCAAATAAGGTGGATGACAATGTGAACTTTGGTGTATGGGTATGTGCTAAAACAAATAGGCTGTAAATCAATCACTGCCGAGTTTATCTTGTCAGCTGAAATCCCTTAAGTTGGTTCGCTGTCTTTTCCAGTTGATCTGCTCTCTTGTGTACTCATATCTATACATCCACCCAGACTCTTCTCATATCATTTTTTTGTTAAGGTCTCAGCGTTCACAATGTTGCTTCTGGGGTGCTGTGTGATACAGCTCAGGGATGTGAAATGAATGCCCCCCCAGATGCTGTTGTACTGTAGTTCCCATCATCACTCACCACTGACTATGGTGGTTAAGGCTGCTGAGCACTGCAGTCTAATAACATCTGGGTTTAATAGGATCAAACATACTAAGTATGCCGTGTGGTCTTCTGAATCCACAGTTTGATTTTCTCCTGTGAGTCATTTCCCATTGAGGCTCAGCAGAGGTGAATCATAACATCAAGGACTAATGTGTGCTCAGCAAACATTTCAATGTACTTTTCTACATTCAAGCTTGATGCATATTGCTCTTAACCTATCCCCTTTCAACCATTTTTCTATTCTAAAGCACCCTTCCAAATCTGCTTTTGTCCTCCCAAGGGCGAGCGGGGGGGGGGATGTACATGGACCTTCTGTTTTCCTCTGCAGTTGAAAATTCAGATGAGCGAGGTAGAATTTAAGAGGAAATACTGCTGGAAGTGAAAGGGTTAAGGAACCTCCCCATGGAATTCCTCTGTTGAGATTCCCCTAAAGGCTTTTGAATAGATGTGGCCACTTTGGTGCATCCAGGGACCAATTTTTGCCAAAAATGCAAAGAAAGAAAGGAAGGGAAAAGAAAGAGCTCAGAGTGGAAGTGGCTAGAAGTCGCCTTCTGGTAAACAGTTGGAGGGGAGAGGACAATGGCTGTGACCCAGTTAAAAGGCAAATTATGGATCCTAGCAGCTTTGAGGAGATAGAATTCACTGGGAGGGGGGTTTGCCAGAAAAAGGGCTGGCCAGCGAAGCCTCAGAGGTTACAAAAACAGCCTTGGAGGCTGCATGCAGCTGCAGTGTGCACTTTGCCCACCCTGGGCTTTGAAATGTACTGTATATACAAAACCATTGAGGAAGTTGGGCCCAATACCGGTGACCTTGTGATGTTAGAAATGGCTGGGGAATATAAGATTGGTTTTAGTTAGCTGTATGTCATCTCCACCTAGAAATGTAAAATTTCTGGAAATTTTGAAACCGCTTTTTCTCTTTTTCAGGGAAACAAAAACAGAATTTTTTTTGAAAGATTGAAAAAATGCATAACCCCTCCATTATAGATTACAAACCATTTAGGGACATAACATTCATTAAATTGAATCTTGTCATAAAATGATCACATCTGATTTATTAAAAGTGCAGTTTACTAAGAATATCATTGCAAACTGAAGACTGTATACTTTTAAAAAAAATGAAAATTCTTCCATACCTCATGGCAGGTGTCTGGGAGCAAGATTTCTTTCTTTTACCTTTTTCCTTTTGTGTGAGCCACTGTGGTGGGCCGGTGCAACTCTCCAAGGTTACCTGGTGGACTAATATGCCCCTCTAGCTTTCCACAGTTGCCCACCCTTGTGATAAGTCATAGGCAGAGGTGGGACTCATAATCCGTGTGGGACAACTAATGTAGGTTAACCTGGTGTGAATTTTATTAGTTTAATTCATAAGTGGGGAAGCCAAGATTGGAAGCGGCAGGATATCCAAACCTATTTCTCCTTCTGCTGGTAAGTTACTCAGTAGACACTTGACTTATTTTTTTCCTTTGCTTCTGTTTGCTTGCTAGCTCACCAGACGCTTGCCGCCCATCAAGGAAGCTAAACCCAGGCTGCAGAAACTCTTCCGTGACTTCTGGCTATATTCAGTGCTCATGGGATTTGCTGTGGAAGGCTCAGGTCAGTCCAGAGAATTCCTCGTGATCGATCTATCTATCTATCTATCTATCTATCTATCTATCTATCTATCTATCCATTTTTAAAAATGTTAAACCCTTCTTAATGAAGCAACAGAAAAATGTGCCAATGAGTGCCATATTTAAAGAGGCTTGCCTACACCCAGCCCCAGCAGCCTTTGGAATGATCTTCTGATCTGAACTGACTTTGCTCGGTTTATTGAAGACGCTGTTGAGACCCTGCTCTGCTTCCTTGTTTAACAAATGAGTGTTCTACTCTGTAATTTTTCTCCTTTTAGGAAGGTGTTGCTATACTTACCAGGGTAGATTATGAGTATCTGGCTGTGATGTAACACCTGATAAATAGCAAAGGAGAGCTTGTTTACTTAAAGAGCCAGCACGGTGTAGTGGTTTGAGTTTTGGCTTACGACCTGAAGATGAGGTTCAAATCCCCACTTAGTCATAGAAACCTACATAGAAACCTTGGGCAAATCAGATTTTTCTTGACCTCAAAGGAGGGCACAGATGAACCCCTTCTGAACAAATTCTGCCAGGAAACCCTGATAGGTTCACCTTAGGGTTTCCATAAGTCAGAAACGACTCGAAAGGCATGCAGCAACAACCAGCTTGTGTAGCAGGTCCTTCGCTGCTGTCAGATTCCAAAGGGGCATCTGTGTTAGCAGCAACAGGTAATCTTGTGGCACTTTGAAAAACTAAAGACCCATTTGGAGGGACTGCAGAATCTTAGTGCACTATAACTGGAGTGACCCTCAGGAACATGCTTAGAAACACACATTGCACAGAGGGGAAGAAGAGAAACCTTTGCTTCTGATTTTAACAAAGCTACTATTCTTTATAAAAAGCTTCTGCTAAAGTGAGTGTAGTCCAAAGCAGATGTTTGTTTTTATGGCGCTACTGGCCTTGTTTGCTTAAAAATACAATTAATTCTTTGTCGAATCTGATCGCTTAGAGTTAAATCAACGATCCAAGAATCGCCAGGTGGCTAACAAGGTGGAAATATGCAGTAAAAGTAGTAGTGGTGTTGGTAGTGGTAGTGGTCATAATAGTAATGATAACAATAACAACAACGACAACAACAATGATGATGATGTAGCAGTATAATGAGAAACAGTAGTGAGAAAATTAAC
This sequence comes from Ctenosaura bakeri, assembly GCA_948474755.1. Classification (NCBI taxonomy): domain Eukaryota; kingdom Metazoa; phylum Chordata; class Lepidosauria; order Squamata; family Iguanidae; genus Ctenosaura; species Ctenosaura bakeri. The sequence continues at coordinate 112,113 of CAOLHI010004115.1, read as the reverse complement.
ACCAGGATGTTGGTTTTGCTCTGATAAAACCAGATTGTGGTTATGTACCAACTGAGCCTTAATCTTTTTGATAAGTATCTAGTTCTGGAAAAAAAAATAGAACGCCATGAGCTTACTTTGTTACTTTTACTACTGTTAACCGTACCACTGCAACATGCGTATGTGTGTGTGTATTTACAGTGTCAATCTGTTGGGGTCTTCACACTGGGAATCAAATCCTAACTGGAAATGCATGTATGATTTGATTTCAAAGTAACCCCATTTTAAAAGGGAGAAAATAGATTCTACTGGTATACCATTCCAAAATTGCAGTCTAACATAACATACGGGGTGCTTTAGAACCAACCATGTTAATAAAAGTTCTTGTCGTTCTCCAAGCATATTGAAGGTGTTGCCCAGAAATAAAGTTGACTGTTTTCCTCCCTGTCCCCATAGGTCTTTGGCCAGAAGAATGGTATGAGGGTGTGTGCGAGATAGCAACCAAGTCGCCGCTTCTGACATTTCCTAGCAAAGAGCCTCTTCGCTCTGTTCTTCAGTACAACTCTGCCATGAAAAATGACACGGTCACAGCTGTATGTTCATCTTTCCTCTTCTGCTACTATTCAGATAATCAGTAATGTACAGAGTATACCCTTTTTAAACAGTACTGGAACAGAGAAGTGAGCTGATGAGTCATGCAACTCATGACTTAACAGTATGAAGCAGTTGTTTAAAAAAGGTATTTTTTATTGAGCCATAACTGAAGTAGATGATGTGCAGGCTGGTAGATGGCTAGAGGTTTTGCAGTGAAGAATCGGACAGAGGAGTTAAGCCTCCCTCTGCTTGCCAGTTCTCCCCTGCAACTCCACCCTTCAGGCCTCCATTCCAACAGCCCCTGAAAAACATGCTGAGGCAAGGGTTTGTGGAGAAGAATTACTAGGAAACCACAGGGGTAAGCCAGAGGTGGGGAACATGACCTCTCTCATCTGCCTTAGCGGGAATAGCCAGTAATGGGATACATGCTGGGAGTTGCAGTCCAGTGACATGTGGAGGGCCATCCTGCCTGCTATTCTTCCCCTTTAAAAGCACCCCCCAACACACACACACACACACACGCACATCAGCGTTGCAAGACAATTCTGAGTACTAGTGTTAGCCTTCTAATAGAGACCTAGGGAGAGAAAAGCAAGCACTTTGTTGATGTCATCCCTCCCCGCTTTTGATACTTGCCTGGCTCCCTGTTCAAAGTTGTAGTGAGATGCCTCTCTCTACCTCCGTGGGATTTCAGAAATCAGTGATGTTAATCCTTGATGATTTTCTTTCTTTTCTGTCTCATGGAGCAGCCAGCCCATGACTGCATATACTTTTTATAATGGAAAAAAAAATGTTCAGAGGTATGTTGGCTTTCCAAGTGGAATTTTTTTTGGCAGACTTCATCTCCGCTTGTGATGAGCTGTGTTGAACTGCCTCAGCATTTTTGCACCTCACTACTTAGAAGGCAAACACATGTTGTTTGTTTTCCCCAGGATACGCTCCAGAATAGTTGAGTTTCTCCTTTTTTTCTTTTGTTGCAAAAAGATTGTGTGTTTCTCTTACTCAGTTCCCTTTGGGCAGAACACAGAATGAATAGCTTTTCAAAGGAGGTCTTGCAAGTCTACCATTTGTGTGCACTTTCCTGGGAGTGAATCCTGTTGAATTCAAGTCTGCTTACCTCAGAGTAGACATACATAGCTTTTAACATCTTTAAGCTAGAAATAGCTTGGCCTGTATGCAGTGGTTCCAAATACTAAATCAGGTTGTTACTGTTTTGTTTTGCCTTCAGGCGGAACTGAGCGAGTTAAGAAGCACAATCATAAATCTTTTGGATCCGCCTCCAGAAGTGTCAGCCTTGATCAATAAGCTAGACTTTGCCATGTCTACCTACCTGCTCTCTGTGTACCGTCTAGAATGCATGAGGTAAATGTTTAAACCCTGCTTGTGGATTCACAGTGTTTAATTTCTGTCTTTGATGCCTTTGGATTTCTGTTCTCCACATAATCAAGGGGAGAAAATGTGAATCAGCACATTCTCTTTTCTTTTTAAAGTTCTTTATTTTCCTATTTCAGGAAAAAAACAACCCACACCCAGACCAAATTTAATAACAGTCCCCTCCCTCTCGCTACCCCAACCCTCTCATTTTATTAATGCTCAGCTATTAACAGTTGCAATCATAGTCCAGGAAACTGATCCAGCTGGAAAAAAAGTGTCCTGATTCTAGTTCGTTCTCAGCCACAATTGTAAGAGAAAACAATTGTGCTGGAAAAGTTCCTCCAGAACTCAAAATGCTGCTCCAGGAAGCCTTGTGCCTTGGATATGAAGGGTCTCTGTCCTGCCATGAAGTCATCCTCTTTTATTTTTCTTCTAGCTAACTGAATGCAGTAAAATCAGTTTCTGAGATAATACTGTAGTCTATACCCTGCAAGGTTTTCCAGGAATTCTCAGTCTCCATTCTAACCATAGGGATTTAATGATTTTATCGAGTTTACACATATGCATGATTTTAACTGTCTTAATATTATATAGTTTAATGTGTCTTTAGACTATAAATTATATTTTACTGCTTTAATTTTTTTTAATTTTTAAAATTTATTTTAATGTATGCTGTACTGAAACCTTTCGGTATACAGTGGAATACAAATATTGTAAAAAATAAAATATTCATTCCTTCTCATAATATCGTAGCAAACTAACACTGCTATCTTTCTTGAAATTGGTTGACGCACATTATTGCTACCCTAGGGTATTGCGTTCAACGGACCCAGATCGTTTCCAAGTAATGTTTTGCTACTTTGAGGATAAAGCTATTCAAAAAGATAAATCAGGTAAGAACATAATAGCAGAAAGAACTAATGCTAGATAAGGATTTGGGCCTGGCCTTAGCAAAATAAGGAAACTATTACTGATTTTCTTTTCACATTTTGTTTAGTTGTTGGATTGCAGTAGGGGGTGGGGAACATGCACACCCCTTTCCCAATTTTACTGGACTGCAGCTTCCAGCATTTCTTGCTGTTAGCTATATTGGCTGGGGCTGATGACATCTGCACTCCAATAGTACCTAGAAGACCACACTTTACTCACCCCTCTAGGGGAGTTCTAGAGTTATTGGCCCAGAAGATAAAGCCAGATGAAAATCATGCTTGGCTGGAAGAGATGCCAGCCAGCTCGAGGTAGAATAAAGCAGACGTAGGAAATTTTTGTTGGCAACTGTTCTCCAGGCAAAGGTCCAGAGGCCATAGGAGTATTTTGATGCATATCACTTATAGGTAACCAGTTTCCACAAATACAAATAGAGCTGTGTAACTGTGGAGCACTTGAGCTACCAATATGTACAAAATACATACATTTGTATACGTGGACATCCAAATGAGATGCAGCTTGTTAATGTGTACTATTCCTTGTAACCCAAATAATTCTTTTCGTTCTGGCTGGATTAGTTATCTGCAAGCAATTAGCATGCATGTTTTACAGTTTTTAATTTTTCTTCTTAAATGCTCAACCTTTCCTTCTTTCAGGTATGATGCAGTGTGTAATAGCTGTTGCAGACAAGGTGTTTGAAGCTTTCCTCAACATGATGGCTGACAAAGTAAGTTACCTAATAGTGAAAAAAATAAACGGACAGCGGCCTGCTATTTTGGCCATCTGAAACCTAGAGAGTATTTGCAAACAAGAGCTTCATGTAGAACGTCATAGCACTGATCTACTCATACCAAGGTCTCGAGCTATTAAATGAGTTTCTCAGTTATTGCCCTGGCACGCTGAAGAAGTCTCTGTATCAAACTCTGGATGGACAGACGGATGGATGGATGGATGGATGGATGGATGGTTGGAAATACAGAGATGTCTCCCCCTACATTCTTTGCAAACCATTTAGAAAATCTACAGGATGGTCCAGAGTTTTAACCCAAAAACTTTTGTGCTGCTTAGAGCAGTTAGTTTATTTCGCCCAGGTCTTTAGAGAAATCCTGTATCCTGGAACAGAGTAATGCATAGCTGTGATTTGGAGTTACATGAGTGAGCATTCTGCACAGTTGCTCTGTTCGGATGTAATAGCCAAATTTGCTGTCAATACAGAGAGTGGCTTTCACTAAAAAAAAGAGCTTTGAATGTCCAAGTGATGGCAAAACCTTCTCAAGAAGGCAATATAGCAATATATAAAGTAGTTAAAGAACTATTCTGATAAAATTGGTATAAATTTTAACTACTTTTTAGTGAACGACGGTTAAAATATGGCATTACAGGTAGATAAAGCAGTGTCTTATGAGAACTCTGCTTTGTAAATACCCTGTACCAGAGACCTTTTGTCATCCTGTTAAATGGTACCAGGCACAATACTGGCTAAATCCAATCCAGTTTACATGTGTGAATATGCTTTCATGTTGCAAACTCTTATTTATGTTTAGTCAAGGCTTAGGCTCAACTGCACTCAGTGCGAGTTACTTGCATATAATTGTGCACAGGATTGCAACTCTCAGTAGAGCTTTAACCCCCTTTTTAAAAAGAAAATAGCCTGATGGTTCTCTTTTTACATGTTCAGCCCAAGACAAAAGAAAATGAAGAAGAGCTAGAGAGGCATGCTCAGTTCTTGCTGGTGAATTTTAACCACATTCATAAGAGGATCAGACGTGTTGCAGATAAATACTTGTCAGGCCTTGTAGATAAGTAAGTATTAAATATTGTTCTTGGTGTGATGTTTGGTTGAGATCAACTATTTTGGCAAAATAGCATAGTAAATTAAATATGTTGTAGTGCACATGGCTCTCATCAGCAATTCAAATCATTTGAAAAGTTTTCTTCATTTGACCGTAAAAGGTTACTAGAGCCTTTTACTAGTCCTAGATTGGCCACTTAACTGCTATAACTGCTGAGTGATATACAAAAGAAGCTTTTAAAAATTCAGTGTTTGGAAATTTAGTGAGACTGGTTGTTTCCCAGCCAAAGTTGTTTCATATTCATACTCGTCATTCTTGTTTTAAGGTTTCCTCATTTACTATGGAGTGGAACTGTGCTAAAAACCATGTTAGATATCCTCCAGACCCTCTCCTTATCGCTGAGTGCAGTGAGTACTTATTTCTGTATTAGCCCTCCATTTCTCAGTTATTATGAAGTTCATCTATAGAGTTCTTAATGATATTAGAGCTAATAATTTTATGTTCTTCTTTGTGGTCTCTGTGCCTCACACAAATAGGTCTTGGGGATGCACAGATCCATACATGGAATGTTCCAGAGCTTTTGTCATGAACCCCACCCCCTTCAGGCGCAAAAATAAATAGCACAAAGAGCCCACCCGCCACAAGTTCCTTTTTGTCCGTTGTGGTGTCTGCATTTACAGATGGCTTCCAGTCTTAAATAGTTTTTCTTTTCCCCTTCATTCTTCTTCTCTTTGTTGTTTCTCTATATACAGAACAAACAAACAAAAGTAGTTGTTAGTTTGTCTCTCTCTACACCCCCCCCCCAAGTTTGGTTAGTGGCCTGTTAGTCCTTTTTTTCCATGCCCTCAAGGGCTCTTTTGAGATGGCCGCTCTCAGTGCTTATTTTGCCTGGGTGAGGGCCATTTGGTCCATTCTTGTTTTAGTTGTTAGGTTTAAATTTCTTAAACCCAAGGATTAAGAAACAGGCTTGGCCTCTGTCTTTGGGAACAGTTTTTGAAGTCTGTGGATATCACCACTCGGAATCAACTGCCCCAAAGTGCTTTGGTGTCAATCTGTAAAACTTTTTAAAATCTAATTTATCTAATTCAGTATATAATAATGAAAGATTGTATTTTTCAGAACATTGGAAATGAGCTCCATTCTTGTTACATAGTTTATTTTCCCTTTTAGGACATTCACAAGGACCAACCATATTACGACATTCCAGATGCTCCCTATAGAATTACTGTTCCTGATACATATGAAGCTAGAGAGGTAAATGTTACAACCTATTCATTAAAAGATATTTTACTGTGATGTTTTCTGGGCATGTGTGATCTTGCTTCTGCTTGTGTTTATAGTTGGAAAGTGCCTATTTATTTAAGCCCCGCTTGTGATGATTTCTTCCAGATCATTTGGAACATTTCCAGAGTTGCATTTTAGCAGCATAGGGCTTTTTGCTTCCAAGGCCTTCCTTTGAAAGACAAGAAATATTTAGTCTGGTATCCATGAGCTAGAACAGAAAGACACTTACCCAAGGAACAAAGAGCCTGCCTTCCCTTAACCTGTCTGCCATAGATGTTTCCCATGTGAGGATGATATTTGAATACAACTTGCATGTATGGAGCTGAATTCTGCCATTAATATTCCAAATAAAATTCAGGAATCTTCTGTGCAGTGTGGGCCCATGCATACTGGATTTTATTCACGTACACCCAGCCTTCCCAGGGAGTGCTTTGTTTTTATTCAGTTGAACTCATTTTTTTTTTACTGTTTTATGTCTCTCCTTTTAGAGTATCGTAAAAGATTTTGCTGCACGCTGTGGAATGATTCTCCAAGAAGCCATGAAGTGGGCTCCATCTGTTACCAAATCTCACTTGCAAGTACGGTTACAATAAATGCTTTGTGGTCCCAGGTGTATCCAAAGTTCAGTTTAGAATAGAAACTATGGAGGTGTTTCATTTCAAAGAAAGCATCCTTATTTCTTACATAGGAGGTGATAACCTCTTCTAAGATTATACCTGCGATGCTATGTGCACTATCTAAAACATGAGGAATGCTTCTTGCTTTTTTCCATATGCTAATTTTAAGACCAAAACCAATATGATTAATTAATTAAAACGTTATGGAATTAGGTGGCAGTCCTACTGTGTGTGTGAGAATGAGAGAGAGAAAGAGTGAGTGAGTATGTGTGTAAGTAATGTGCTGCACTTGGAACCACTTTCTTCTGAATTGTGTCTCTTTTTACCTCTTCCAGGAATATTTAAACAAGCATCAGAACTGGGTGTCAGGCTTGTCACAGCACACTGGGCTGGCAATGGCTACGGAAAGCATTCTTCACTTTGCTGGCTACAACAGGCAGAACACTACACTGGGGGTGAGTGAGAGCAATTGCCTCTGTGGTTAAACAACCAGAGTTGCTGTGTCCTTTGCTGATTTTTTGGTGACCCTTTTATATAACGAAAACGGAGTGCCCTCTGTGGAAGTAAAATTTTCATTTGATTGTGACAGTGATCATAGCATTTATGTATTTTATATAACACTTCTGAGAGTTCAAGAATCATGTGTCATGTGATCGGCTTATGGAGTTCACTGTCACACGGTGAGCACTGGCTTATCTAGCTATAAGGAAAGTATACACATTCATGGTGGGGAGAGAGAATAGGTCCTTTCACAGCTGCTGCCCTGTACTGAGAAATAGGCATGCTGCTGAACAGCAGTTGCATGAGAAGCTATAGCACAGGAGGGTTACTGCCTTCATGTCTCACTGGAAGCTTCTAGGAGGCTTCTGGTTGGCCACACAGGGGAAGCAGGATGCTGGACTGGACAGTCCTTTTTGTCTAGTCCAGCAAGGCTGCTCTTGTGTTCTTACATTTCACATTCATTGTCAGTAATCGTGGCTGTTATCATTTTATTTATTTGTGTCCTGCCTCTTTCTCAACCCTGGGATTCTAGGTGGCATACAAAAATGGCAACAGCTGAAAAGAAAACTCTCATACTATAAAGATACAAAAGTTAAATATAGTTAAGCTGGCTGGATCCTCTATCACAGTCTACCTTTACATATAACTGAGCTATGTAGCAAAGGCCCTAAGAAATCAAGTCAGTGAATTGTGAGGAAGCATAACAGGACAGTGGCAAGAGTGTCCCAGCATGCATCTTCAGTTTGGCCAGTGGTGAGGGAACTGTGGTGGAAAATTGCTGGAGTGCTAAAGGTTCCACACCACTGCATTACACTATTTGATCCTCTCAAATGCTCGTATAACGTAGGTTGGAGCTGAACCTGAGCGAAAAGGTACCTGCCATAAGTTTCTGGCAGAGATCCAACATTCCAGTTTCCTAATTCTTGACTCCAGTCTCTCAGCCTCCGTACTAGACCAGCTCTCCAGTGCCTGATGAAGTTTGGGCATAGGCACAGAACAGTGGGGTAAAAAACAGCAACAGAACAATGCACTTGTTGTACGTTTCTCTGTTTAACACTTCCAACACGTTTCTCTGTTTAACACTTCCAACATTCTTGTGCTCTGCTAGGCACTTCAGATGCTCCTGTGTTTATTTAAAAAAATAGTAATTGCGTGTCCTTTTGTAGGTGACCCAGTTAACGGAGAGGCCTGCCTGTGTGAAGAAAGACTACTCCAATTTCATGGCTTCTCTTAACTTGCGCAACCGCTATGCTGGAGAAGTAAGTGTAACAGCCTTGATTTCTGCAATTCCTTCAAAGAGGCTGGTTTGTCTGTCTTGATTTGTATAGCTGCTTTTGAAATTGAGAATGAAAGCGCTGTGCATTTGCAGCTGTCTGTGTTATTCTGGCATTATAAATCCCTGGAAACTGAAATTTGCAGAAAGCAAGGAGACATCTAGCTGCATTGCTGGGTGTCTGAGAAATTACACCTGTGGAAGGTAGGGGAACCACTGAGCTCTGTACCTTCAAGGGGCTCGAACAATTGATATTTCAGTATATTTTTCTAAGTCTCTTTCAAGCTCAAAATGTGGCCTGGAGATCACTGCAGTTCATGCCAGAATTATAAAAACGTAAGTGCTAGACATACACAGTCATGTGGACTCTTGGAGGCAAATGAGACATTTTGTTATTACTGTTCAAAAAGAATATGTGAGAATATTAGCCAGTATCCAAAGACATTGTCCTGCTAGAGCAAATGAGATTACATCGCAGATACCTAGCTGTGGATTAGGCACAAGGAGGAAATCCCAAACATAACTGGGACAGAGGAGGACAACCAAAATGGTAGAAGACCTGGAAACTGTGAAGCCCTGTCAGAAGTGGCTTAGGGAGCTGGGTAAGTTTAGCCTGGAGAAGAATGGTTTAAAAGGGGACATGATAGCCATGTTTAAATGTTTGAAAAGATGTCATATGGAAGATGGAACAAGCTTGTTTTCTGCTGCTCCAGGGACTAAGACATGGAGCAATGGCTTCAAACTTCAGGAAAAGAGATTCCACCTAAACATTAGGAAGAGGTTCCTGACAGTCAGAGCAGGTCAACAGAGGAATAAGCTGCCTTGGAGTATGGTAAAGTCTCCTTCTTTGGAGGATTTTAAGCAGAGACTGGATAGTCATCTGTTCGGAATGCTTTGATGGTGTATTCCTACATGGCAGGGGGTTGCTCATTTTGGTCTCTTCCAACTCTATGATTTTGTGACTCTGTGAACATAGTTTCCAGCTATACAAGCAATGGCACAACTAGTGCCATGTCCAGGGATCACAAGAGCAAGCACTGTCGTTCGTACACCAAGAAAAAAACAATGGGTCTCCTCTCAGTCTTTGGTCCTCAATATATTTTGGACTTCAGCTCCTACAAGTCCCAGTCAGCGTGGATTTAGGCCATGTACGGTATTTAGATTTACTTAGATTGTTGTTTTAATGACCAAACCCCTTAAGTTGGTGAAACATGTTGAAATATAGGCATGTCTTCATAGAATGCAACATTAACATTGCACAAAGGTTGAAAAAATGGCCTTGTGCCAAAAAGATATTTATTTGTTTAGGTATTTTGGTTACTTATTTAGAACAGTCATGCACTGCTTAATTATAACAGATCATCTAAGTGGGTTGTTAACCATTTATTATTAACACCTCAGGAATTATATACTAGTCATATGACCATGACATTAAATATCTGTTCCTTTAGATGCTTTTTGTGAGGCTTGTCACCTGAGGGGAAGTCTCTTCACAGGTTGCTGGGATGATTCACTACTGCAATGCCACAGGCCGGGCATCAGATCTTAATAAGCTCATGATCAAACAGCTCAATGATGCGCTGGAACCAGGCCAGCCGGAACAGTACACTCAAGCCATGTTTAAGTTGACTGCGTTGTTAATCAGCAGCAGAGGTAAGAATGGAAATGCGCCCCTTTATGTGTGCAATAATGACAAAAGCCACAGAGGCATATGTTTAGGAGTTTGTTTTTATTTTTAGAGTAGCCTTTTAAAAAAACCAATGATGTCCTTTGATGAGCCCATAAATTGTTATGACGTTCCTACTAACGATGATGTATTAGTTACACTAGCTGTAGTATTAGCTATTAATTAACACATCTTGTCTCTTTGTTTCTTGCTTGCCCTGCATTGGCTGCAATCCTGTGGTCATTCTCCAGCTGCATTCACTATTATTAGGAGTGATTGGAGAAAGAAAACCACCCTGTTGATAGTCAGTGAGGTTATAGAGGATCTTGCTGCTGTTATTGTGTGCCTTCAAGTTGCTTCTGACTTAGGGTGACCCCAGGCAAACTTGAACCTTGAGTCTCCCCCTCCCCCCAAAAATTTGCCCCCAAAGTGGAACATTGCATACCCAGAAGCTTCTGAGTGGTATGATTTGCTATGTTGATGTCACCTCCCCTCCTTGATTTTAAGCTAGAAAAATTAATCTTCAGAAACTGGGGCAGGGGGTGGGCTGAAGCAGCCTTGGGATGGTATCTGGCCCACCTACCACACTTTGCCCAAGCCTCATTAGGGATTCAAGTCCTGACTTGCCTCATTCAGGCAGTCCTTTTGTACTTGCCGCACGTGTGAGCTTTGCTTCACAAAGGTAAAAACACAGGGTTTGTGCAGAGCATATTTTGTGCAAACTGGAGGGAAACTTGTGGTGGAATTCTCCTTGATAGGTTCTTGTCCCAAGCACTCCTTGTCCCATGGAAGTGAGAACGAGAACTCTCACAGGGTCTAGTGATTCCTCAGAAGACTGTCTCAGCACATCAGGATTGCCTGTCTTTGTAAAAGCAAGAGCATTCTTCTTCTTCATAGTGTCTGTGAATCATACATGGGGTCACTAGTACCTGCTTAGATACTAAGTATACTGGGGAGAAGTTACATCTTCACAGAGTATTGGAGGCTCAGCACTTCTTCGAGTCACATTCTTTTGGTAATGTACGGAATCTCCCAAACAATTCGGTTTACTGCCAATGTACTGCTTGTGTGTTGTTCAGACAATATTTGTGTGACAAATATTTTAAAAGTATTGGTTTTAAAGCTTTCCCATTTTCCCCAGTTTCTACCCCAAATTAAAGTTACAGTATAACAAAATGAAATTAATTGAAAATACATGCTTTAAAATGTGTTGATAAAGGTTTTCCTTTCAGATACTGACCCGCAGTTGCTTCATCACCTTTGTTGGGGCCCCCTGCGAATGTTTACTGAGCATGGCATGGAAACGGCCATTGCTTGCTGGGAATGGCTGCTTGCAGCTAAGAATGGAATAGAAGTGCCGGTAAGGAGAATAAAGATGTTTCCCGCACTATCTTACATGTTTACCGTGAAGCTAGTAAGCCAGTTCTACCTCCTTTATCTTCCCACTGTCTGACTTTGATTCCTGCATAATTGGCAAATGCATATTAATTAGTGATAACAAATTTACTGTAGTAAAATGGGACTATAAGGCACAGGAATCCTCAGGCTGCTTAGGTAGATAGAACATAAAGTACATTTTTTAGATTAAGATTTCTGAACGAGAATTCTTTCCTAAATTCCTGTGAAAGTACATGTGCAACAAACTTGATATTTCTATATAGTAAGTTTTTATTTGGAAGCCAGATTTGGAATCAGTACATTTCTCCTAACTCTGACTCCAGTTCCGTCCTAAATTGCTTCCAGTTCCCACTCCACAGCCCTGCAGCTGATATTGGATGTGTGCATTCTAATACAGACCAAAGGGGTATATTTGTTCTTTTACATTTCACTGCATACTCTGCAGTTAGTAATATGAAGATCCATAAGCTGGAAATTAAGTAAAGTGTGTTGACTTTTTCCCCCTCAGTTCATGCGTGAAATGTCAGGAGCCTGGCAAATGACAGTGGAGCAGAAGGTTGGCCTGTTCTCTGCAGAACGGAAAGAAGCGGATCCGTTAGCTGCTTCAGAAGAGAGTCAGCCCAAGCCATGCCCACCAGAAGTCACACCACATTACATCTGGATAGAAGTAAGTACTCTTTTGCAGGAATGCTAAATTCAAGGAATTTCAGGAATGCTAAATTCTACTCCATCAAGATGGAGTAGAAAGAGGTACCTGTTGGGAACTGGGTTGTTGTCAATAGGCATTCCTGAAGCCTCCTAAACATAAAGCAGCAGTCTTATGTTCATAGCAGTGCATAAGAACACAGACATTAAAGATATAAGAGATGCTCCGTTTGGATGGACTAGAAGCCCAGCTAGGCTAGCATCTGGTGTCCCACAGTGGCCAGCTAGACGCCCTTGGAAAGCCCACAAGCAGTGCATGGAGGCAACAGTCCCCTCCCTTGCTGCTCCTCAGTAGCTGGCATTCAGTGACATATTGCCTCTGCATTTAGAGGCAACCGAGGCTCAAAACTCACCAAAGTTTCTTTGTTGGAGCTACAACTCCCATAAGACTCAGCCAACAAGGCCAGTAGCAAGGTTGGCTGCAGGATTCTTGGAGTTATAGTCCAAAGAAGAAACTTGGGTCCTATCCTGGGAAAAAGAAGAAGCCACCTTGGACTGCATCCTAGGATAAAGGTGGGGTATAAATGCAATAAACAAACTTTGCCAAGCTCTGCCAATACTAGTAGCCAGTGACAGAAAGTCCTTTGTGATACCATCTAATGTCTTTTTAAGGGCATCTACATAAGATTTAAAAGAAGCCTTCAGCAAATGACTTAGTCCTGGGGAGACGGAGAAAGATTGAGAGAGAGAGATCTTAATATTTGTTTCATTTCCACAGTTCCTGGTGCAGAGGTTTGAAATTGCAAAATACTGCAGCTCTGACCAGGTGGAAATCTTCTCCAGTTTACTCCAGCGATCCCTTTCACTGAACATAGGAGGATCCAAGGGCAGCATGAATCGACACGTGGCAGCTATTGGGCCCCGTTTCAAGTAAGTGGGTGTCTGATAACTTAGGGGGATGAGGGTGGTGAGCAAAGAGATCAGGTGATAGATTCTTCAGATTATCCTGAGTATTGCACAAGACCATTTCATATGTTATTTCTAAATGGTGAGGATGTATATGCCTCTTCTTTTCAGAAGTATGACAATACTATATGGGCAACAATAAAATTTTGTAACATCTTATCTTATCCTTCCACCAAGGTACTCAGACTGGTTTGTTTACAAGATACTCCCTCTTCCCCATTTCCCATTTTATATTAATAAAACCTTGTAGGTTAAGGTGAACATGACTGCTCCTTGGTCATCCAGTGAGCTCTGTGGCTAAATGGAGATATAAACCTGGATCTAACCACTGTGCTACACTGAGCTCAACTGCATTCATCTACTTAAAAAATGAGTGGAGGACAAATCTCTGTTTCAGATACCAATGATCACCTAGCTTTGTAATGTACTTGTGGCTCCCTTTCCTACTGTTTTTGGAAAGACAGGACTGAGAGAGAGTGTTCTCTAGCTTTGTTCAAAGCAGGCTTAATTCCTCTGAAACCAGTTATGCAGGGTTCAGGCTAACCCAGCATTTATACCTGTATTCATTTTTTTAAAAAAAAATAACCTTTGTTCTGTCTCTTTCACACTGTAGCATGTTTCAGAAATGAATCTTAAGGCAGAACTTAGCATCTTAAATGGTCATTGTTTTGCAGATAAGAATGGATTTGGTTCTCAGTGCCTCTCATTTAGCTCTGTGAGTCAAAGAAGTCAGGATGCAGTCTGGGATGGACTCGAGAGTGAAAGAAGACTTCATGATTCCAACTTTTCCTTATTTCTATGATGTCCTCCAAAACTGACTAGCCACCTTGAATGTGTGGAGGGTGCTATTCATGTTTGGTAGCCAACATTTGAGTCTAGTTCAGTGATGCTACATGAACAGGCTACACAGAACCACTCCAGGGGGGCAAAATAAGAAACTGAAATTATAAACTTGTTAGCATGTCAGGATTCCCGTGGTTTTTACATATTCTTTGCTTTGGCATTGTTTAGGCTGCTGACACTAGGACTGTCTCTGCTTCATGCTGACGTGGTTCCAAATGCAACAATTCGCAATGTCTTGAGAGAGAAGATTTATTCAACTGCTTTTGATTACTTCAGGTATTACAATTTTTTACCTCTTAATATACTAAATGAGAGATTTAAACAGGTGATCTAAATGGACCCCTCCTTCCTTTCTGTAAAAGCAAGATGTCATGATTATTTAGCTGGCCAGCATGTACTCAAGGTTAATATTTAAGAGGGCTACAGTTTTGTACTGTGCTCTCACTGGCTTTCTGAGAACACAAGGTTAAAACCATAGCTAAAGCTGTCCTAAATCATAGTCAGGACTAACCACAGTTCAGGATTTGGCCACAATAATAAACCATGGTTAACTGAAAAGGGAAGCAAAGGCTTTCGTTCTTGCTTTCTTATGGCTGCACCAGAAAGGACAGGGGAGGAAGGAGCACACAAGCCTGAATATAGTTGAGTATTATGTCCCCCAGACCATTGTTCTCTTTTCAGAAGCAAATGCTTCATTGTAATGTGTGCCCTGTATGTTTAAGCTGCGCCCCCAAGTGTCCAACCCAAGGTGAGAAGAGACTGCGTGAGGACATCATCATACTAATCAAGTTTTGGACTGCAATGTTCTCCGACAAGAAATATTTAACTGCCAGCCAGCTTGTGCCTCCTGGTGAGTCTTAAATGGAAAGTACAAGCAACTTTGTTTCTTCTTAATTTTTAGTTGTCTAGTTCAAATGGGAAGTACTGTTTTTACTTTTAGATAATCAAGACACAAGGAGCAACTTGGACATCACGGTTGGATCTCGTCAGCAAGCCACACAAGGCTGGATAAATACATATCCGTTGTCCAGTGGCATGTCAACTATCTCCAAGAAGTCAGGTCTGATATGAAGCTGCTTTCTTCTATTAATCCTCCCTGTATTTACTTTTTATTTTGCTTTTCCTCCAAGGGGTTCGAGGTGCCATACATGGTCTTCCAACCACCACCACCCCATTTTATGTTTACTATACCCCTATGAGGCAAGATGATGGCTGTGATTTTCATGCTCAAGTAAGGAAGTCTCTCCAGTACTAGGACAATTATCTGACCCCTGCATTATACTACACTGGCCAAATATTGTCTGGGGCTGAGATCTTTCCCCAGGTACATGAGATTATTTTAAAATGGAGATTCAGGGAACTGAACCTGGGACCATGTAGAGGGAAAGCCACCTCAGAATTCAAAGCAGTTGCAAATTTCTAAATGTGGAGTTTCTGGATTACGCACACATTGAAGAGAATAGCTCATAGCCCGACTGTATCAATAACTGGGGATTTGTTTGTTTCTGCCCTTTTTCCCCAACATGGGACCCAAAATTGAATAGATGAAAGCAAAGTGCAGCTAAGACACAATTGTTACGATTAAAACCTTAAAGCCAGTTAAATAACTGTCCCATTAAAAATAGCTCTAATTTAAAATAGTTTGATAGCATTTAAAGCTTAACTATGAAAATAAAAGTGCATCACACACAAACCATTGAAAGACCCTTCTGCTAGTAAAAAGATTCCCATCTTAATCAAAGCTAGGGGAATCTCTAGTTACGTTAAGGAATGGATCAACAGAAACATATGAGGCAGCCAGATGTGAAAGTGAGAAGGCTCTTTGTGGTGTTCTTTTTAAGGGATGTCTAAGAAGACCAATAGAGGTACCCAGCTACACAAATATTACATGAAAAGGAGAACGTTGCTGCTATCACTGCTGGTAGGCCATCCATTCTGCTAGACCAATATGAATCTGGTTTGGGTTTCCTGAATGCTTTCCTCAGGTCTGGGAGTAAGATCTTTGCTATGCAAAGCATAGACTCTACTGCTTGGCTGTGGTTGCTCCAGTACGATACAGAGCATTTTCTCTCTGATCAGCAAAAGCGTGTTCCACATCTTGTTTCTTCTTTCTTTTGAAGGCCACTGAGATTGAACGCCTCATCACGTGGTACAACCCCCTCTCGTCCCCTGAGTTGGAGTTAGATCAGACTGGAGAGAATAGTGTTGCAAACTGGCGGTCGAAGTACATCAGTCTGAGTGAGAAGCAGTGGAAAGATAATGTGAATCTGGCGTGGAGTATTTCTCCTCACTTAGCTGTCCAGCTGCCCACCAGGTAAGCATCCCATTTTGGAGAGAACTGACTTAATGTCGCTGCTCTCAGTGTGATCACCTTGCAACTTCTTCCGCACTCACCAAAGGCTCTGACGCTTCTGTGCCAATAAGGAGCGGGTGAGAATTCCTGCGACTGAACTGTACTGTGCAGTTCAAAATAAATAGGATTTTGCCAGAACCAAAGTTCATGAAGAGCAAAGTTCATGAAACCAAAATGGAACCTCCTTTCTTGTTCATTCCAGTCCTAGTCTTCCTTCTAAAACAAGAGTGGGGCTGAATTTAATTTCAGAGAAGGGGGATGGTGGACAGGAGCAAAGACAAAGGGTGTTGGACCCCAAACACCATCATTTTATAGCTTAAAATTCTTATTGCCAGTAACTGATTCCTAAGAGAAACATTTATAAAACCTTTTGAAAGCTGTACTAAAGCTGGGAGATTACCATGATGGTGTCATGGGGAAGAGAGTGTGACCATCGTGGAAATCCAAGAGAGATGCATTGGGACCCTGGGAAGCCCTGGACACAGAGTTTCCCATCCTTGTATTTAAATCTGCCTCCTTCAGGCCTAAGCTGGAAAACCAAGCATCGTTTCTGTGAAGGGGTGACCTATGGTCTGAGTTGGCGAGCAGACCAAGAGGAATCCTCCCCTCCTCAGACAATGAGCCAGTTGTGTTTCCACCACTTCCTGACCACGGACAAGAAGAGGTGACATTGTCATGGTTACTGTGCTCTCATAATGCACACAATCCTCTGGATGCTCCTAGGTTTAAAAACACTGAAGCCATTGGAATGGAAGTAACTCGCCTGGTTCGCTTGGACCCAGGAGCAGTTAGTGATGTGCCTGAGGCAATAAAGGTAAGTTCCTGATGTGTATTCTACTTTGTGCTTATAATATGAGGAGAACTGCTTATTCACTTAGAGGGCCCTTCCACACAACACAGTCATAGCACCATGATTCCTCTTGAACTCCCATGGCTGCATCCTTTGGAATCCTGGGATCGGCAGTTGAGGGAGGGGCATTTAGGACTGTCAGCCAGAGACCTCTTGGGCCTCATCAGACTACAAATCCCAAGATTCTACAGGAAACAGCAATTGCAGTTAAAGTTGGAATCATAGTGCTATAACTATGTAGTGCAAAGGGGCCTGTAAAAACCCATTTATTTGCCCTGGAGATACAGCTTGCTAGCATTAGGCCAAGAATTCCTCTAGTGGTTGGGCGTCATTTTCCAGTGTGTGATAGCTTACTGTAACTGGTGTGTCTGAATTGCCCTAGTCTCTGAGTGTTTTAATAGATATTGCTTAATTTTTCAAAATTCATAAAGCAAAGTTATTGGTTCTCATAATAATGAAATACATTTCAGCCTATGGGTAGCTTCTGATGAGCTGTGCCTACAAATTGTACTTAAATTGTCTCCCAGATGAGGGACGCAGAGTTTGAGCAGTTGTATGAAGTTCTCTCATGCACTGCAGTGCACGTCTTGGCTTTGAGTCATTCTCTTTCCTCTCGTCTTTCAGTATCTTGTCACATGGCACACAATAGATGCAGATGCTCCTGAACTCAGCCACATCCTATGCTGGACCCCTACCGACCCCCCAACGGGCCTTTCGTATTTTTCCAGTATGTATCCACCACACCCTTTGACCGCTCAGTATGGAGTTAAAGTCCTCCGATCTTTCCCTCCGGTAAGAAGCTGGTTTCTTTGCCAGGGAAGGTCTAGAAGTGCAATCAGCTAGTCTCTTAGCTAGCTCATAAAATATTTGGAGGCTATTAACTTTGTACACACATGTGCGTGTGCTTGGGTGAAAGTCAGACAAACAAATATATATTGGTGAAGATGGCGTGATTGTCAAGTACTGTAATGAGGAGAGCTGCGCTTGAAGCCAGAATTGGGTTAAACCTTTATTGCTCTTTCTGTTTTGAAGAGGGCCTTCCTTTTACCTTCTCTAACTGAAAGAAACACTAACCGCCTTTTCCTCTTTCCCTCCCCTCCCCTTCCCTCTTTTTGCTCCCCAGGATGCCATTTTATTTTATATTCCACAGATTGTGCAGGCACTTAGATACGATAAGGTAAGTAAACTTGAATTCTATATGAATTGGGCTTTAATATAGTTCATGGAATTTATACACTGCCTTTCAAGGCAAAACACTCCCAGGGCAACTTATAAAACTCGTTAAAAGATGAAAACCACAAAATAAATCCAATTCCACATTAACAATGACAGCAGAAGCATAGCACACAAGACTTCATTCAGAGGCAGACTGAAAGGTAAAAGATCCAGCAGGCACGAGCCCCAAGGCTGATAAAGCCCAGGCATATTTGTATGAGTCCAGGTGATCCTTCACATCACTTGGTCCCAAACTGTTAGTGGTATTCAAGGTCAAAACTAGTAGTTTAAACTCAGCCCAGAAACAAGTAGCTAGTGTTAACTGCAAAAACTAGGATTTCCGACTCCTTACTTCTTCCCTGGCGTTCCCTCAGTACCACCCCTTTTATGGGTCCTCTGCACTTAGACTTGTGCTGGTAGGAAATTTATCAGACCTTTAAAAGCCAGGGGAGAGGAAAAGCTCTTTGCCTGGCACCTCTTAACTCCTCATTCTAGGCACCAAGCAGCCTTTGGAAGGCCATTCCACAATTGAGGTGCTACCACTAAGAAGTCCCTCTCCCCAGAGCTTCAGAAAGTTTCTTTGTTGGATGACAGCTCCCAGCATGGATGTGCTGGCTGGGGGATTTGGGGCATTGTAGTACAACAGAGGTACATTTCCAAGCTCTGCACATAAGTTTTGACTTCAGGAACCAAAAAAACAAGCGAAACCTTTGCTAATTAGAATTAGTTTCATGTGGAAGCAGCAGTCTCTTAGTGAGCAGTTCCTTCTCAAAATACTACCTCTGAGTTCTGCACATTTGTACTTTCTCAGATGGGCTATGTGAGGGAGTACATCTTGTGGGCAGCTGCCAAATCCCAACTACTGGCTCACCAGTTCATTTGGAATATGAAAACCAATATCTACCTGGATGAAGAAGGACATCAGAAAGACCGTGAGTGCTTTATACTTTGGGATGTTGCTTCACAGCCTTTTGGATTGAGAAGTCTGTGATTCTGCTCTTTCCCCCTAGACTCCAGTTTAGCAGAATTCTTTTTCCCCCAGCTTGCCTATAAGCTTACTACTAAAAAACATCTCAGGATTGGCCTAACAAGTATATCTTGCAAGCTGATAGCAGAAAACTAGCTGACTTACAGCAGGGATAGTGCCTTCCAGAAGTCTGTTTGACTGCAGTTCCCATCATTCAATTCCATTGCTTATGCTTGCTGAGGGTGATGGGAGTTTCAATCCATCACCATCTAGAGGAGCGTACATATCCCTGGCTTATGGCTTGTTTAGGCACATGTAGGATGGCTCTGTGGATGCCCTTGGATTTGTGGTGGTTGGGTTCAAGCAGGACTTTTTCCCCCTCTTTTAATCTTCCACTTGCAGTATGACTGTTAAATTTGTTCCTACTTCACTGGAGGGAGGGGCAACTGTCATTTAGATATCTCCCCTGCCCCGTTCCAGTGAGCATTTTCAAAATAAAGAGGCCTGATCTTAAAGTCTGTCATACAAGCAGAGTTTGCATACTGTCCCCAGCACACCCAAGGCTCAGCTTTGACCAAGTGTGGTCCTTGGGCCTATGAACTGGGCGGCTCCAAAATTTGATTTAAAAAACTGCAGAGCCAAGTTCTTGATCCAGCCCATCAGGTTGCTTGATTGTGGCTACTGAAACCCACTTTGGGGAGAGACAAGATAGAAATAAAAGCAGTTGATCGATTGAATTGCACAGAAAGTCCAATCAGTCTAGTGTTTTTGTTTTGTTTTTTGGTGAGAACATGAAGGCTGTGAACTTAGCAAGTTTGTTTCTTGGGATAACAGCCTCCAGAGTGCCCCAGCATCAAGGTCAGTGGCCCACTGGCTGGGGGATTCTGGGAATTATCATCCAGAAACCACATCCATCTGCAAGGCAAAATGAGAACTGAGTGTAGCCGTTAGACAACACAACTTTTCTTTCACAAGCAACATGCAATTTGAAGAGTAATAAGAAGAGAATTTGGAGGACCAAAACTGTGAGGAAAAGATTTTTAAAAATCAGATCGGAAGAAAGAAAGGAAGAGTTTTGGAGAATGTGTCAGTAGTGGGTGTCTCATGTTCCTTCTCCTGATGGGTTCCTTTTGCAGCTGACATTGGAGAGCTGTTGGAGCAGCTGGTTGAAGAGATAACCGGCTCCTTATCTGGGCCAGCAAAGGAATTTTACCAGCGTGAATTTGATTTCTTCAATAAAATCACCAACGTTTCAGCCATCATCAAGTAAGTACAGATGCTCAGGAAACTGGACTGGGATCATTGGTTGATAGTATTGTTCTGCCTAAGGCAGAGCCCAAAGGGCTGTACCACCAAATTTTTCGCTCTTCCGGAGGGCCGTGGCCACCACTTCCAGCTGTCTGAATGGAGTCAATATTTTCCTTGAAATGTTGAGTACAGAGAACATTCAAGGCTTTCTCTTTTGGGTGATAAACTCCCCAAGCAAGCTTTTTGTTTGCAGTTATTGGTTAATCTTTAAGTAATCCATTAATATGGTGACAAATATTTTGTGTGTATGCCTTCTGTGCTAATAAGCTGTGCAGTGTGCAAACTCCCTGCAGTAGAAGTTGGTCCATAATAAGATCTCCCCTGTCTTCTATCATTCTTTTAACTAACAAACCCACATGAGGCTGCTTTGTACCAGGACACACCATTGCTCCAGCTTCCCCAGTGCGATGTGTTTGGCCCATCAGTGGTCCAGCAAGGTTTCAGACAAGGATGTTTCCCAGCCCTCCTGGAAGCCACCAGAGGTTGATGGGGTCTTTTTGAATGCAAAGCATGTGCACTAGCCACAGAGCTGTGGCTCCCCCCCCCCGGCTAAACTGTGTGGAACAGTTGTCAGACAGTGCGTTCTCCTTACATTGCAGCTTCATGATCTCTCTGAAGATGTCAGCTAGCTCTAGTAGTAATGAGGCAAGTGTGCTGTTCATTTTCTGCCTGAGGGTGGCAAGAGACTAACATGCATTAACGTGCAAATATGTCTGACAGACAGATAGGGAGGAATACAGGCTGGACATTTTAAAAGCAATATTCCTCTGTTCAGAATCTTGAAAAATGCAACAGAACTTAGCTGACTGTGACTTTGACTTTCTTTTTTTAAAAGCCAGTGTTTACAGGCTTCACATACAACCATTTTTAGAGCTTAGCAAAGTTACTTGTTTTGTCCACAACTTCTAGAATCCACCCAGTCAACACAGCCATGGGAGTTGTAGGCCAAATATGTAAATTTTTGAAGCTCTGAACCAGCCTCTCATAACAGATGTTGCTGTATAAACTTAATTTTCATCTTTTGTCTTATTTGTGGTAACTTGTATAGAGAGCTAATAATGGGATTGTCGTAATTGTGGACAGCTACACCACTAATGACATAGATTGTCAGTCAGTATCTGCATAATGACAGCCAGCGTAGTATAGCAGTTTGAGCATTGGATTACAGTTTTGAAGACCAGGGAGTAAATCCCCATTTGGCCGTAGAAGCCCACGGAATAACCTCGGGCAAGTCACATTCTCAGCCTCAGAGGAAGGCTGCACAAACCATCAGGAAGAACTCAAGGACACGACTCTTCAGCTTGGCCAAAAATAACATTTCCACCAATTGTGCAGCTAGATGCCCTGTGCTTCTTGAGAGCTGGCTTTCTACCTCAGGGGTGGGAATCGTGTTTCCCTCTCAATGTTGTTGGACTGCAGTTCCCAGGCTTCCTCACCCTTGGCTATGTTAGCAGGGGTAATGGAAACTGTATTCTACCAAGAGCTAGAGGGCACACTAGTTCCCCACCCCTGCTGGTTATTCCAGACTCTGGATGGGAACCCCAGACTTGATTAAGTGGTTGCTGCCCCCTCTCAGTTCAGTGTATGCTTCATATTTAAATGCCATTGCTAGCATGGAAGATCTCATTGTCCAGTTACTTAAAACGGAAGGTTCTCCTTCACAGGCCTTACCCAAAAGGTGATGAAAGGAAGAAGGCTTGCTTGAATGCCTTGTCTGAGGTGAAAGTGCAGCCAGGTAAGAAGACAAGCTGAATAGCTTTGCTTTTGACCCCCATCCTGAGAAGCTTCTGTTAGTTGTTACCCCTCTTCAACCCCCCACTCTTTTACAAATATAGCTATATCTCAGTTAACAAAACAGATATGCTCCTGGGCATGACTTCTTTAAGAGAAAATTTGGTACCAGAGGCAAAAATAACAGCCAGGAAAGATGAGAGGTAGGTCCCTACACCATAAAAAGAAGAGCTTGATCTGGAAAAGGACATATTCTATTCTAGTCAAACCTACTGTAGTTGTACGCAAAGGGATCTTGTAGCACCTTTGAGACTAACTGAGAGAAGTTGAAAACATAAACTATTGTAGGCTTAAGGCCATTTCTGCACTACACTGTTACAGTGCTATTATTCCACTTTCAACATCCTGTGGAATTCTGGGGCTTGTAGTTTACTGAGGCCCTCTAAAAGCCCCACATGTTTTGTTTTCGTTGATCATACTCAGACTGCTCTGCGAGTCTTTTTGGTCAAAGAAAAGGATAAAAATGCATTCAGGAAAGAAAGAACGATCTCTCCCTCATGATTTCATTGTAACTCTACTCACATGTCTGCAACTAAGGTTTGGGAGCAGGGGCTATGTGTCTGCTCAACAGTATTTCTCAGTACTTGCTAGCTATTAGCAAGGGATGTGTAACTTTTTTTCCTGCTAATTATCTGACTTGCAAATGAATTGCACTGTGTGTATGAAGATTAAATGCTGTCCTGCAAAAGAACTTGGGCTTCTGCCAACAGCTTCAGGCTACAGTCTGAATGCAACAGCTACATGGTATTGGATTCTAATTGCTCGACTGATTTGTAAAGTGATGGGAGAAATGTCACATCAGGCATCTCTTGAGACTTTGCTGGTGTCAGGTATCAAGGATTTTTTCCTTCTCCTTTTATGATAGGTTGCTATTTGCCCAGCAATCCCGAAGCTATTGTTTTAGACATAGACTACAAGTCAGGAACTCCAATGCAAAGGTACTGGCTGATCTTGTTGTCTTTCTTGGTTAATTTACCTTCAATTATAAAGAATTGAGGTTTCCCCCTTTCTAAAATTATATTCCCTTGCTACTTCTGACCTTTCTGTGTTCTCATTTTTTCAGCGCAGCAAAAGCACCCTACTTGGCCAAGTTTAAGGTGAAGCGGTGTGGAGTCAGTGAACTAGAAAAGGAAGGTTTGTGCAATAGTTTCCAATGTATGTTGTTCGTTTTAGCTTCACACTGTGTATTCCTGAGTGTTTAGGTATATAGATCTTGCCTTCAGACTCCAGTATTTATTATTTCAAACACTACTGAGCTTTCCCATGAGCTTTCTGATCAATTCTAAGAAATGATCAAATTCCAATGGGTATACAAAACTGTTGTCCAAACCCCCAAAAGTTTATCATGCTGCAAAAATCTATATTGTAAGAGTAGTGATTTCCATATCAAAGCCAGCTGGATAGTGTATGCCCCCAAATAATCGTACCACAGTCCTAAACAGAGAGCGTTCCTTAAATGGGAAGCAATTCTCATTAAACATAGTGGGACTTCTTTCTCAGTAGACAGGCTTAGGATTGTGTTGTCACTTCCTTAGGGAATTCCACAGTTTAATGCTTACACAGTCAGTATGTATTTCCATGTGGCATTAAGAATGTTTTTCAGTTGGGAATGTGTCACTTATAAATGTTGCTTATGCAGAACAGGAGAGGAGAAGAGAATTATTTAAATATCCAAGAGCAGATATCAGTTTTTATTGCAGATCTGATGAAAATGAGTCCAGGGACCCGTGGTCTAAACCTCTGTTCAGTTGATTATAGTTTGGAGTTGTTAACTGAGATGTGAGGGTGTTTGTTTTATTTGTTTGTATTCCTCCAAGGAGCTGAAGGCTACATCCATGGCCTTCTTCCCCATTTTAATCCTCACAACAACTTTGTAGGATAGGCTAAGAGTTAACAACCAGGCCAAGATCACCCTAGGCCTATCCAACACACTAAGTTCTATGCTATGCTGGTTCTTTTTCTAGGTCTGCGTTGCCGATCAGACTCCATAGATGAAAGCGGAGAAGATGGAGTAGAAAGCAAGAAGATCTGCTGGCAAGCAGCCATCTTTAAAGTTGGCGATGACTGCAGACAGGTAACAAGGCTGTCACGGCAATGAGAGGGACAGGGCTTTTAATGGCTGTGTAAAAGGGGAGATTTCAGGCCTGTCCCTTACACCACCTGGCAGTCCTAGTTTACAGCCACCACATGTTTGGGGTGGAATATTTTGTCGCATGAATGCTAATCTGCCTCTGGTGTCCTGTGTCTGAATAGACTTTTTCTCTAACACCCCTCTCATTTGTTGGTGAACAGGACATGTTGGCCCTGCAAATCATTGACCTTTTCAAGAACATCTTTCAACTGGTGGGCCTTGACCTATATGTCTTTCCCTACAGAGTTGTGGCCACAGCCCCAGGGGTGAGTATTTGTGCTGGATTATTCAAATCGTAAGGGGAAAAAACCAAACAGCGCACCCTGAATGGCCTTTTTGAAATGTAACGCCACGTTCCTCTAATTCTGTGAGTGTTCTTTTAATGCTGAAGATGTATATTGAGAATCTCCTTCTCTTGTGACCTCCTTGCATTCTATAAATGGGGCTGTGGATGTGCTGACTGCCACATGAGAAGTTCTAAAGCAGCCTTCCCAAACCCAATAGGGCCTGTGCTGGTTGGCAGAAGGTGCAGGTCATAGTCCAACACTGCCAGAAGGCATTATGTCTAGGGAGGCATTTGTAAAGCTTTCCAGGAGACTGAGAAGGGAAATGTCTCCCTCATATTTTTTGGTAATAAAAAATTGTATACAGCAACTAGGACTTACTAGGGTCTTAAGAAACAGAATTCTTCCTGACTGTTTGTGTGGATTCATTTCTATATTTCTTTCTCTGTTGTGATCATTCCTTTCCCTCCCAATTTCTCTTAGTGTGGTGTCATTGAATGCATTCCTGACTGTACGTCCCGGGACCAGCTAGGCAGGCAGACGGACTTTGGGATGTACGACTACTTTACAAGGCAGTACGGGGATGAATCCACCCTGGCTTTCCAAAAGGTATTCAGTCATGTGTTGACAACACCCCTCCAATGCAATGTTTGATTTTTATGACTGTTGTTTTTGAAACCCAGTAATCCTGTCAAAGAACTTTGCTGGCCAGTGATTCTGCAAGAAACCTAAGTTCTGTTTGACTCCTGATGAATTTGAGGAATGGTTTAATGGTTTAATTGAAGCCTGACTGAGAAATACAGCTGCTTGGTCCACAGTGAACAGTCTTTGCAATCCAGACTGAATTAAATTTGCATCCCTGCTACAGTTGCCAGTCCCATTCCAGAAAGGCAGAACAAAAAAGCTCTCTTCAGCCTCTGGATCCCCACGTGGAGATGGACTACAGCTCCCATCCATCCTGACCCTGGGACACATTGATTAGGGATGGTGGGAATTGCAGCTGAATAATATCTGGGAACCCAAGCATGAAAAAGTCTACCCTACAGTCCCGTTGATGAATGCACTACCTGGCTGAAAGTGGATGCTGGGCTGAGGACTCTTTGCCATTCCCATCCTGCCTCACCTGTTAGAGCAGGTGCTTGTCACCTCAGGATGTTCAGTTTTCTCTTCCCTCATTCGTGCAAATTATCTCAAGTTTCTTGGTGGTTTTCTGTTCCTTTTTTTTCTTTCCTTGTCTTGATCATTCTTCTTCCTGGTTTTTCTTTTTTGGTCTAACGCCGTTGGCATGGTCTCCCCCTGCAGGCTCGCTACAACTTCATCCGCAGCATGGCAGCCTATAGCCTTCTGTTGTTTCTGCTCCAGATTAAAGACAGGCATAATGGCAACATCATGCTGGACAAACATGGGCATCTCATTCATATTGGTTAGTTTACCCTTTGCTCTTGCTTCCTCTGTGCCGTCAGCGTTGTTCTGAGGCGACAGACCACTTCCAAGAGGCTGGTGTTCTCTCAGGTGCCTTTTGGAGTTAGCTTCTATGCACCAGAAGTGCCATCTCTTGGCTGTAGCCATCAGAAATATTTGTGCTTTGCTCACAGTGGTACACAGCTCAGATTTACATAGCTCCTGTACCAGCCCAATTGCCTTTGAGAAGGGGTTGATTTTCTAACATTGGTCAGAGACAAAGGACTGAGCCTAGGTGCTAGGACAAGGGTAGGCCTTGGGAAAGTTAAGATTAGACTGCTGATCCCCAAATCCTCCACCCAGTGTGGCCAGCACAGTTCTGGGAGTTGTCATCCAAAAGAGAACTTTCCCAAGGCAGGATAACCAGTGGTGAGGGATCATGGGAGACACAGGCCGTCAGCCTTGGCAGGCCGCCCTTTTCCATGCCTGAGCTAGAAGGTTCTCAGAGGGGACAGCAAATCTGAGCCTCTCGATTACGTTTAGTACTTCTGCATGAAAAGAGCAAACTGGCTTGTTAATCTTGTCTTCTCCTTCCTGGCATAGATTTTGGTTTCATGTTTGAAAGCTCACCTGGCGGAAATCTGGGTTGGGAACCAGACATCAAGCTGACCGATGAGATGGTGATGATCATGGGAGGGAAAATGGAAGCAACGCCTTTCAAGTGGTTCATGGAGATGTGTGTCAGGGGGTACCTGGCAGTCAGGTGAGAATAGCACTTTAATGCAGCTGATGAAATAGATGCTGCCCCACAAAACCTTATGCTGCAATAGAGGCAGTTGGAGGCAATAGAGGCAGTTAGAGGCAATTGGACATAATCTGGCCTAATAACCTATGGTTTATTGAACTCTTCATGAGATACAGTCTCCACTTTCCCTTCCTGCAACTGGCTGGTGACATTTTTCAAATGTGTACATTAATTGCATTCAAATGTAACTAATGTCCCATTTAGTTTGACTCTTCTTTACAAGAGGGTATTAGGTTTAGAGTGGAGAACATTTAGTTTTCCACATTTTTAACTTACAACTCTTATCAGCCCAAGCCAGCATGCCCAATGATAAGGGGTTATGGGAGTTGAAGTTCAAAATATCTGGAGGGACAAAGGTTTCCTGTCCCTAGTCTAGGGGTTGTTCCCATCTTCCTGGAAAAGGTGGCTTTGATAGAAAATGAGAAGGCGTTTCTGGGCATCCAAGAGAAAAGGCAGAGTTATTTGAGGAATCTTGTCTTCCAGTGGCTGCAGGAATCAAGGTATAGGGATACACTGAAAGTCTATTCATGCCTTCCCAGGCAAAGCATGGAGCTGGATTAAGGCCTTAAATCACATTAGGGAGGAGGCGCACAGCCATGCATATAATTACTCTTGGACAAAAAGGGACATCTTTTCAATCTCTGCTGTCAGCTTGGCTGTAACAGTAGTCTGATCCAATGGACAACATTAATTTGAAACAGTAGCACATTTACAGAACTTTCAGCGTTATATGAAACAGAGAGAAAATGCTCAGGAGTTAAAAGGCTGCTGAACAAAAGTTGTGAGATCTACAGAACAGAGTTTTTGTGACTTTTCTTAGTATAAACCATCATCTTTGCTACCCAAACAGATGTTCTCAGGGCAAGACAGTCAGTTATCAAATCGTTCTTACCTTATTAACTTTCAACATAGTTCTTATAGCTGAGCAAAGGCACATAATGAAATGGCTTCAGCTAAGCTAATAGTTAGTCACTTGTGTGTGTAGGAACACTTTTTACCCCCAATAGAGGTGATGGAACTAGATAAATGAAAGCATCAGAACAGAAGAATAGAGCAATAACTGGTGAAGGATGGGCATGGAGGATTTTTGAAGGAAAAGATGAGAAGCTAGCGGTGAATCAAAGAGAAACAAGTTAGAGATTTTTAGGTTAAACAGGCTGTCGTTTCAGAAAGCATGGTTTCCCAGCATGTTTACCTTGAGGAAATGATCCCCCTCACAGCATTTCATTCCTGAAACTTAGAAGGACAGAGTGGGGAAACTTCCAAGCCCAGAGAAGCTGAACTTCCTTTGCTGCAGTAATTTTGTTAGATTGATAGATTGTAGATGGCAGGGTGGCTTCATCAGCAAATGGATGAGACTTAGACTGTAGATTTAATTAAAATCATAAGGTGTCCTGGATTTCCAGCTGAGTTCTTCTGTTTTTATTCCTAATTGCAAGAAAACCTAAGCATTCTCTTTTCTCTCCTCGTGCACAGGCCTTACATGGATGCTGTTGTCTCCCTGGTTACGTTGATGCTGGACACAGGGCTGCCTTGTTTCCGAGGCCAGACAATCAAACTGTTGAAGTAAGTAATGTCTGAGTTTGCTGTGAAGTCACATCATGCAACCAAGTTAGAGCTGAGCGGATCTGGGTCTGTTTAGTGGTTTAATGGGATTGAGACTTGGGAGGTCTGTCCAAGTTTCCACTAGCCATAAAACTCACAGGGTGGCCTTTGACCAGTCTGTCTGCTTGACCTTCCTCACTAGTTATTGTGAAACAAAGGTGAGCAAGAGGAGAACTATATACACCAGGTTGAGATCGCTGGAAGGAAGGTGGAGTAGACAGGTCACTATGTTGTTGTGTACATTTGTGTTTCTGACATATGCCAACCTTATGAGGCTTTTCTGGGCAAGATTTGTTCAGAAAAGGTTTGCCTTTGCCTCCTATCACCCAGTGGGTTTCCATGGCCAAGCAGGGATTTCAACCTTGGTCTCCCAGCGTCTGCATCCAACGCTCAAACCTTTCAGACTGCACCATGCTTGCTCTCAGACAGTATGCAGCCTTTGTTGCTTTTGTTTGCAAGATATTCGAGGAAAGCACCCAAAGAATCTTGTTTATTTTTTTTTATTACACAGGTCACCAATTAAAAAAAATTAAAGAAGCTCATGTAGATGCTTTTCCCTAAATGTCTTGCAAACGAAAGCAACTGTGGTTGCACACATACTTGCAGGGAAGTCCCATTTAAGCAAGTGGGACTTAGCTACTGAGTAAATGTGTCAAGGAATGCAGCTTCAAGCTGGCAGCTGAGGCCAAGCTGGACCAAGCTTCCCTGTAAGAATCAGAGGTTGTTACTAAAAGTGCCATCTTTTGCCTTTCTCCTCTTGCTTCTTTCTTGAACAGGAACAGATTCAGCCCCAACATGACGGAGCGGGAGGCAGCGAACTTCATCATCAAGATAATTCAGAGCTGTTTCCTCAGCAATAGGTATGCCGCTTTTGTTTCTCTCAGCCTGATTCCTGGCTGTCCTTTAATGGTAGCTGGCGTGGTGGCATTGGCCAATATATGTGGCATGTCTGGACTGAAGAAGAAGCAGGGGCCAGATACTCATCCACCTCACCCCAAAGTGGCAGACTACATTTTCCATAATCCCTTATGGCCATGATGGCTGGGACTTCTGGGAACTGAAGTCCTAAACAGCTGGCAGGCCAAAAGCTCCCAACCCACTCCTGATCTAACCTAATATACCTTACTCTGGCTGGCAGCAGCATTCCACGATCTAGGACAAAGGTCCTTTTCCTTTGTTTCCTGCTGGTCCTTTTGGAATGGAAAGGTCAAGGACTGTACCCAGGACCTTTGATACAAACGGATTTCAGTTGTGACCACAGTGAGGACAAAGTGTTATTAAAAAAAAAGCCCCCCCTTTCCACACTGCAGTTAATTTGGCTCAGCCCCACGCCACTGTTTAAAGAAGAGGTTCATATCATATCACCCCTTGCTGGCTGCGGAATTGGAGGAATTGGAGTCCAAAAACAAGTCTCCAGTCCTTGCTCCTGAGTCTTATCTGGTTTGGAAGGCATTTTAAAAGTAAACTAATAAATGGGGATTATTTGCAACTTGCTCAAAATGGTCTAGTTGTCCTGCCCTGAGACATTATTGTATTTGTCCTCCACCTTTTTTTTTTAGGAGCAAGACTTATGATATGATCCAGTACTACCAGAACGATATTCCGTACTGAAACAACTAGGAACCTCCTGTTAACAGGGGGAAAAAACTAGGACGACCACGATCCCTTTGCCTTTGTTCCAGCCTAGAAACGTGAATCTTGACGTCACAATGTACTGCCTCCAAACAATCCTGTGTGCGCACGTGTGCATGCGAATATGGGTGTACCCATTTTCCCAGACCTCGGAACAATCAACAAGGTCTTAACTAGTTCCTTTTTCTCTTTGCTGGGATGTTTGTGTTCCTTGATTTACATAGGAAATAGTTGCAATCACAGGCTTTGGTTCCAATTGCAACGGTGAATGTGTGCAAAGGAGCAGGGTGGTTGTTGAGCAAAGCAAGGATTTTCCTTGGAAACCCTTAAAATGTCTACTCTGTAGACTTGGGTGGGAATCAGGGGAGTGCTCTGGAGTTCCCAGTCAGAGCAGTGCAAAAGCATTAAATTGCTCTGGCGAATGCTGTAGAGATTGTAATGATAATTGTCCATAGGTGATGATGTCTGTGTTAATATGTCATGCTTTGCACTGTAAATCGTTCCTGCTCCACTGTCAGTATTTCGTACATACAGGAAGAATGTATTTTCCCCCTTTGTGTGGTTTTCAAAGAGAGAAACTCTACTGAAGATAGATATATTTAATCTAAAAATGGAATTAAAAGACCTTAGTATACCTTATGTGTCCATTCCTCATTTTTACAAGAAGGCCTTGAAGGCAGTTGCCAAAATGGGTGGTGGGGTGGAGGGAAAGGGTTGCTTACTTTGGGGGCACAGAAGCAAACATTTGGACACCCAATTTTGTTGGATTTTTCTACTTGCAGGGTGTTTTTAAACCAATGAGGTTTTTTTTCCCCTAAAGTGATCCTCGATTTAGAATTTTCATTGACAATTCTAGTGCTACATTGTGTTGCATGTGCAAATCTTTGGCTGCACTGGAAAAATCAGGGGCTGACGATAAGAGGCTCTTTTAAGACCTATGAATGTTTGGGAAGAAGCTGAAATGATTGTTCCATAAAAAGAGGTCAGAGCTTGGTGTTCAAGCATGTATTTTCTTTGCCAGAGGTCCTAGGTTCAGTCCCTCCTGACTCCAGGTAGACCTTGCAAAGACCCTTTTTGCCAGAGATTGCAAAGTGCTGCAGCACTCAAAGGAAGATGGTCTTGGGCTGGATGGACAGAGTATGACGTGACATCAAGCCCCTTCCTGAAAATCGCCTTCACTGGTCCTTCCAGCAGGATGTTTTCAGCCAGCCGAAGGAGAAGGCAAGTGCTTTTAAGTCAGCCTTAGGCAACCAGATGCCTGGCAGGCAAAGTTTCATTGACTGCTTGAATTGATTCCTCTCTGGCCTTTTGCTCAAAATGGGACTCAAGGCAGCTTGCGACAAACAGGTACCCTTTTAAAAAAATACAAAGTTATCACAGTCAGTGGTAAAATGTTGTTGAGCCATTTGTAATATGAAAATTGCAGTTGGGAAGGAGGCTAGCCTAGCTGCCCTTGACACAGAGTTCCACACTCTGAGAGTAGCCACTGAGAAGGGACTGTGACTCATCATCCCCCACCCCTGGCATTGTTGGCTAATGCTGATGGAAGTAACAGTGCAAGAGCAACTGGAAGACCGCTTGGCCTTCAGTCCTGCTTTAGGCTGAGCACTCCTAGCACTACTGGTCGGAAAGCAGTGTGCAGCCATTCACTTTTTCCTTCCTTAGTGGATTCTTTTTTTGTGGTCAAGAAAAGAAAGAAGCAGAGGGAAAATACAGGAGGATTCATTTCCAAGTGAAAGAGGACATCCAAGTATGTGGCCAGGCACCTGGATCCTCAAACCCTTGTCTGGAAACTCCCATCTATTGTAAGATTAAAGCTTGGATGTTTCCTTGCATTTTTTTTAATGCGTTGCATGATGTGCTTTGAACGTTCAATCTCCAGTGGGTGTTTTTGAGCCACAAATATGATTGTGCAAGATTATATTTGTGACAAAGCCTTAGAGCAGGGAGGGGCAAATCATGGCCCTCTTGTATTGCACTGCAGTTCCTATCATCCCTCACCATTGGCTATGCTGGCTGAAGACTGGTTAGAACTGGCCTTCAACATCAGCTGGAGCTCCCTGGTTGCCTACTTCCTGCCCAAAGAAAGACTGTCTTCTTAGTATCACAACTCCCATGCCATGGCCATCCTGCCAGTTTTCATTTCAGCCTTTATTAAAGGCTCATTCTTGCCTACCCTGCAGTAGCATCTTTCGCAGAACTAGGCCAAGCCGATGATGGAACCTCTTCCCTCTTTGCAAAATACCCCATCTTTTTCCCACTGTCATCAAAACTTCGGCATTCTGTGAGATGGTGCATTTTTCCTGTGATGAAATTGCTAACGCCTGCGTGCACGTTAGCATCCGTAACGAACCCCAAAAAGGCCCTGGAGACGAGCAGAGGCAAAGCTGATCATTTTTAATTTGCATTTGCTGGTTACTTGATCAGCACAATTCGAGTGCTAATTTTATTATGCGTGTGGAAGATCAAAGGCCAAAGAAGTTTCTGCCTATTACGATAATACACTAGCATGATGCAGGAATTTCATGACGGTCTTAAAAGCCCCGGGTATGGAGAAGCCGACTCCCACCTCACAGGTTTCTAGTATCATAGGATCCCAGAATTGGAAGGGAATGCAAGGGCCATCTACACCTGATTCCTGCTGGAATATACAACTAAAGCATCCTTGAGAGGCAACCATCTAAGCTCTACTTAAAGATGTCCAAAAAGGGAGCGCTCTCCACCCTCTGAGCCCATTCCGCTGTTACTTAAAGGAGGTTAAATTGACTCTGAACAGTGCTTACTGTCAGGAAATTCTTACTAATAGCTGAATCTCCTTTCTCATTAAGTCTGAATCTATTCATTCATGCTGTAGTCACTGCCTATGATACCCCTTTCTTGTGTATAATATAATGCAGCAGAACCCCCTTCATGCGTCCAAAGAAGGGGACTCCAGCCCACGAAAGGTTTTGCCACAGAAAAATGTGTCAATCCCTGAGGTCTCTGTCACAGCCCAGAGTTGGATGCTTAACTGCCCCGGTTCTGGTCTGTGGAATCCTGGGGTTTGTACTTGGGAGAGGTATTTAGAATTCTTGGGCAATGATTTCTACATATCTTTGTTGGTGTTGCATGCCTTTGAGTTGTTTTATGGCACGCCTAAGGCAAACCTATTGTGGTGTTTTCTGGTATCTTGCCAAACTGAGAATCCCAGATTTCTGTAGGATTCTGCCATGCCCAAGTGAGATCACATGTGCTATACTTGTGTGGTGTGAGAGGAACCACTACCTGCTTATTCTAGTTACGTGGAGTTTACAGCAGAGGGCGCTCCACCACAAGTTTAGGGAGAGCGTGGGGGGAAAGAGGAGAAAAGACCAGACTGGAGGGCTGGGTTCCCAGCTAGTTAGGTCTGTGACTTTTGTTTAGTCCAGTGCTTCTTAAGCTATCAAATGTGGTAGAACAGCAATTCTTCCCACCTCCAATGTGCCAGGGACTGGCACCATATGGGTGCGCATTGGCTGGGAACTGTTTCTTTCCTGGAAACTCACCACAGACCAGCACCAGTCCACAGACTGCCACTTTTGGCGTTTTGTGCTCAGCGTTCGATCAGAATAACATGCAGGCTTCTTGACAGTGCTGGACTGTCAGCCCTAGCCAGAACAACCAGTTGTGAGGGATAATGGCAGTTACAATCCAGAGCATTGAGGCAATCATGAATTGCCAAACCCTGCCTTGAGAATGAAAGATTAAAGGGAACTCACAGAGGATAGAGGAATTACCTTCCATCGTACTAGTTTGTCCATCAAGGCCAGGCTTTCTTCCAGCACTACGCTTCAGATGTGTTGGATTACAACCCCGTTCACTGTTTTATATGCAGTCCAGAGCCAATAACCATTTCAATCCAACAGTTATCTAGCGGTGGGTGTGGGTGTGGGTGTGTTAAGTGGGGCTGCCATCCATGTATGTCTTTTTTGGACAGGACATAGGGCACGATTCTGTAGGCCTTTGCCTACAGCCACCTTTTTGGCTGTTGTCAAGCCCTGAGAAAGGCTGCTGCTTACCTGCAGGAAGGGAAAGGGGGCCAGAAATTCAGACAATGACGCTGTGGTTGCTTTAGGCTCCGAGGGGAAAGAAAAGAAGGCGTGTTCACTCTATGAGTACATCCTCATAAGGACATTATGCTCCACAGAAGAGCTCAGCCGGAGGGGCACAGCTTCGGCTCTGGGGTGCACAATACAATATGATAGCTATATTATCTGTATTATCAAATCAGTAATCAATATTGGCTTGTAATGTTGATAGAGTGTTTATCATGGGCAAGTTTAGTATTTTTTAAAACATTTATATCCCACTCTTTAACGTGAGATCTCAAGACTGCCCTACAAATGAAGCAATTTAGCAATTTGAAACAATTCCAGATTAAAAGTGTCAAGTGATTTAAACAGGATGGGAAGCCTGTCGGTGCGTGCGGGTAGGGAAATCAAAAGTTGCAGTATGGTCTGTAGTGGGTTTCCATGCAGGGGCTTAACTCTGATGCAACAACTGGGGTTAGGTCAAGACCCTCCCTTTGCCCTGCAAGCCATCTCTGCTTCCAGTTTGCTAGACTCCAGAGCAATGCATGTGGGGCGGCAGGGAGGTTATTTTGAGTGCTGCAGTGGGGTTCAGTTCTTGCCTGAGTAGTCTCCAGTAGTGGGTACAGCCCTAAGGAACATTTTAGGCCCATTTTAGGGTATGCAAGTGCCCTTGGGACCCTTAGGGACTTCACAGACTGCCCCAAAGTGCCAGGCTTCTCCCCGCATATGGCAATGAAAGCTCAGAGCCTTGGCATGTTTTTCTCCAGGTAGGAGGGCAACTGTAACCGTGCAGGGGGGAACTTTCCGCAAGCAGCTGGCTCCAGCGCTTCCCCCCTCCCTCCCTCCTGCCATTTCAAAGGGCTCCCCCGAAGCCAAAAGCGCTTGTTTGCGTCCTTCCTGGATCTCGATGCCTCTGGCCCAGCTCTGTTCTCACCATCAATCCCGCCTGCTTGAGCTGATGTCAGCCTGATGAAAGAAAGAGAAGACAAGGATGGGATGCTTGCCAGTGATAATCTGGCAATGCAATCAGAGTGCGCTGAAGAAAGGAGCGGCGGCGAAGCATCTGCCCCAGGTTGGAAGGAGAAATGAAAATCCCAGATGAGTTCATGCCCAGCCAAAAGGCAAGATATGCTCATATCCAGAATATAGAGAACTGCACATTGGGGCTTTGTACCTGGCATCATTTCTTCCAAAAAAGAAGTCAGGGCAATGGGCTTTATTTTTCCCCTGTCCTGTTTTTTTAGATTCAAAACAACCCCGTAGAGTGGGTGAAGAAAGACAAGAGAGAGCAAAAGATTGCCTAAGAAAGATTTGCTCTGAGCACACATTTGGGCTTGGGTTTCCCTAGCTGAAGCCCCAACATGAATTGCAGCTTCTCCTGCCATCTTTGCCACGCTCTGATTTTGCTTGACCACACACGCCTCGGTTTTCCTCGGCGAAATGTCGGACGGTATGGTTTATATATTTCTTTAAAGAGCTTATCTATCACCTTTCAGCCCTCTGGGATCCCTGAGGCAATGTACAACACATAAAAACATTAAGGACACCAAAAGATTTGAAAACAAACTGCAACAACCTCCTAAAAACAGTTTTAAAGCCATAGACCGTTAAAAGAAGCATCCCTCGTTGATTGATGTGTGGCTACTAACATTCACTTAAAACTTAATTTAACTGAGAATTTGGGGAAAGGGGTGTAAAATGTATTTCTCATGTTGTTCATTTCCAACACATCAGTAACATATCCATTTTAATTTAAAAAAAAATATTGAAAATGACCAAGACCTACTACCTTCCCAAACCCTGTTAGTCAGGCGCATCTAAATTGTTGCTGTTTAATGCTTACCGTAATTTGCTTAAAGAAGTAAAGCAATGGATTAATTGGGGATGAATTATTTTTAATTAACCGGTTATTTTCAAGATGGACGACTGTAGCTATGGGGGCGGAAGAAATGAGTGCATTGCCCTCCCATAAGAATCCTCCCGCCGTGAGATTTTCTTTCCAAATTTCTAGCATCCCAGGAAAGGAAAATTTCATGTAAAATCTTATTGGGGAGCCAATCTCCTCATTCTCCCTCCCTCTTCCCTTTGGTAGCAGGGGAGTACTTTCTGACTGTACCTTTTAAACATTGGCCATCTTTTCTATGGGGCAGGAGCTGAAGGTATTTAGCCCTCCACTGAGCTGAATAACTCCCAGGTCAGAGGAGCAGGCTTTCTTTCTACAACTTTCTCCAAACGGCAGAAGTGGCTCGCTCAAGTTCTAAGGCTTTGTGGAGCTTTTCACCTAAGCACTCGCCCCAAGCGATCCTTTTGGAGGGAGAAATCCACTGGACTTGGTTCAAGGCAGCTTCCTATACAATACCTCTAGGGGGTGCCATCGGCTTGTGGACCAGATCCAGGCGGCATGCAGGTAAGAGAGGAGCTGAGTGATGCTCTTGCCTGGTTGAGCCTCTTCTGGGGTGGGTGTGCATGTGTGTGCTGGATTTAGGAACCTTTGGGTGAACTTGGGCCTGGCTTCCCATTACTGCAGAGATAAGTCTGAGCATGCCATGGACCAGCCTCAAGGTGACAGGTGGGAGATGGATAGGTTGGGGTGGGGAGTTGGGGAGAGGTCTTTTCTTTCTTTCTTTCTTGTTTTTTTTTTATGAAAAAGACAAACCTTGGCTTTGGTTTGGCTTGGGGAATCAGAAGGGGCTGGAAAGAGATTCACAGGCTTTGAGGATTTCCCCACTGCCTCGCCCCACCCCTGCTCAGTTCTCCGAGGGGTGTGCAGACAAAAGAGTTTGAGAGGAACAGGACTGTAGTCAGAGTGGAGTGTTCTTGGTAGGAGCAGAATCTTACCTGCAGAACGGCTCCGGTCTTTGGCAGTCTGGCAGTTTCCTTTTTGAAAAGCCCCCTTTTACAGTTACAGTCCCAAGGCCCTCAAAAATAATTTGGTGCAGTTATACAGGCGTCCCCCCTCCCACTTATCTGACGGGTTAGGGACCAGGGCACTGTTAGAAAGTGGAATTGGTTGGAAAGTGGAAACCAGTCTTTCATCAGTTCTTCTTTTGCCGTGACCAAGTGGAGATTCAGACCCTATCCTCCAGAATCTGAGTCCAAAACTCAAACCACTACTCCATGCTGGTTCTCATTTTCATTATCCTACATACATAGTATTAACAACACAACATTGGCTGTATCCTTAAACAGGTTGGGTATCCCTTATCTGAAATATTTGGGACCGGAGGTGTTTCGGGTTTTGGATTTTATTTTATTTTTTATTTTTTGGAATATTTTTGGATTTTGCAAATACATAATGAAATTATATACTGTTCTTTCGATGAGGTGTCTGCTCTTTTGGTTGTTCTTCTCCATTTGCCTTCACAGTGCGCGATCCCAAGCAAGCCTCCGTCATTCCCTCATGTTCCTTTACCTAAAATAAGGTTGCCACTTCACATCTGCTTGTGACAAGGGGAAAAAATTGTGAGCCGCACTTACCGCAGGAGAAAAACAAAGGAGGATTTGTAATATGACAACCTGGTGTGGGAAAAAGTCTGAGTAGAATCTAGAGATGGGTGAAAAAGTTGTTCAAATCTGGTTTTTTGATCAGAACTTTCCAAATTCCCAGATTGCTTTATCAATTCAGTACAACAAAAGTAAATTTAAAAAAAAATGTTGATATAGGAGAAGGTGAAGCTGATAAATTCAACCATCTAGATTGAATTCTTGTTAGAATGCTTAGCTTTCATAACTCTCCCATCAGATCTCTTTGTGTTCGGTCATGTCTGTGGTGCTGAATTAGGATTGCCGCTTCATTTTTTTTTTCTGGCTGGCTGCTCACCTGTAATAGCTTCATGGTAGGGATGACATAGTCCTTTCTAGGCTGAAAACAGCAGGCCCTGTTTCATTGAAGCAGCCCAAAGGGTGGAGAAATTTTAGTTTGTTTTTGAAGAGAGCTGACTCCAATCTGTAACTTTCTTCGTCAACAGGATAAAGGGAATGCAGTTGATTTTCAGTGGCTGTGGGAGAAAACAAAAAAGACAAATTCATGCCTCATGAGCTGGATCTTGGGGTCACCAACACCTTTTCTCAAAAAGGAAATGATGGCAAATCCTTTTGGAACTCCACTGTCCCAAAGGTGGGATTTGCCAGTGCAAGGTCCCCCCCTCCGCCAACTTTTTGCCAGGTTTTTTTTAAATGCTTCTGCTAATTGGAGTGCCTTGGGGAGATGCCATAATGAACACACAAGGCCAATTCCCCGCTCTGATGAAGCGTTTCACGCTTATTAACGCCATTTAGCGCAGCTGGTGGCAAAACAAAGACCAAACCAAATAAAAATAAAAATAAAAACCTGACCCTGGAAACTGTCCAAAGAGCCGTGGGAGAGGAGGAGCTGCGGGGATGAAAAGGAGTTGCAGTTTCATTGACAGGCCTGCCGTGTGATGGCATGAGAAAAGAGAGGGAGAGAACAGTGTCTTTCAGTGATAAGGACGGCGGTGCAGGTTGCTGATCAGCTGGAGAAACCGCAACCCGTAAGCCGTGGGTTCAGCTTGTCTTTTTCCAGTGCCATGGCTGCTTCTCCCCAAAGGCGTCAGCTGCCAGCGTTGGATTTGGCGGAGAGGCAGACGGTGGGGGGAGGTTGCCTTTAATTAAGCATCGCCGCCTCTGTTTTTACTCTGGCAAGAGTCTCCCGAGGGTTTCTCTTGCCGGGCCTTCGCGGCTCCTTAAGTCAGTGGTGCTGGTAAATAATTCAGGAGCCATTCCACCTGCAAACTGACAAGCCAGGAAGAGGAAAGAAAACGGCTGGGAGGAAAGAGGACAAGGAAGGGAGAAGAGAGAGGCTGAGGTTCCGTAAGGACCACCCACATCACGGGGCCCCAGCTCTGAAAGGAGCGCTTGCTTTGGCATTTCGTAGGGTAAATCTCCCCACGGGGCAATACACATGTGCTCTGCAAACCTTGTGCTGCATGGCAGTGCTGTGGAAGAGAGATGCTTCCTAAAATAAGAATTCTGACCCTCCACATGAAAGGTCCAAATTTCTGTCATTGCAGAGGGTGAATAATTGACTGTTGGTCCCACCTAGAAATAGTCCTTGAGCCATTTTGCTGGTCCCTTTGCTTTGGATGTCCAAGCTATATTTCTAAATGTTCAACTGCAGTTTTAAGAGACTGCAATGCTAGAAATTTTTAGTTTCTACTTAGAATTCTCTGCCGGAAAGTCCTAGTTTCTCACCAAACTACAAATGACAGGATTCCACAGGATGCAGCCGGGGCTGTTAAAATGATGGTCTCCATACGCTATAATTGTATAGTGCGAAAGAGTCCTTTCTCACACATCAATTTGCCTTGAAGTCTTCCACAAAAATCTCTCTCCAAACATTAAACACATGGAGTGGGTTCTGGTGAAACCTTTTACAAAATATTCCACTCGGGAACCTCAAAACTCAGCATGAACCCAAGGAAGGATTTTGCTAGTTTGTCTTGAAATGCATCAAAACTGAGCCAAAATTGCTGACCTGGGGGATGTTGCTTATTTCACTTCCACCCCATGGATTTTCTTTGGAAATATCTTTTGACACACCCGCTGGGAAAGATGAATTAACATAAGATAATCAGGCCAATGTCTCGTGCTTGTTGTTTCAGCAGGAGAGCTGTTGGCCTCCCTGGGAAATCTATCTATGAAATTGCTCATTAAATGACTGAATAGCCCCAGTGCCGATGAGAATTTTAACAGTAGCCCAAATGTTAGGCGACTCCGATTTCATGTCCGATTGCAGAAAGCGGCAGCCCAAATGATCTGGGGCTAGAGCGCACCCTTGACAAGGTAAAATAAATGAATGTGGGGCTTTGTAGTTTAGTGAAAACAAGTGGGACCTGCAACAAAGGCAGCGTGCCTGCATCAAGGAGGTGGAAAGTAACTTTATACCCTTGCCAATATGCAATAAATGCCACCTCATTCATGCACTACAATGCCAAATGTGCAGATACATCTGAATGCATAACGCACATCCAGGCTTATTTCTGTGTACTGTGCATCCATGTGCCATGGAACCTCACGCACAACTCTGCTTTTGCAACCTGGAACTCAACATGGAGGTTCCACAGTGCCCAGAAACATCCAACTGCTTCTGCAGGGGAACTTAGGGTAAGATGCCAAAGGGATGCCGGCCATAACATGGCGGCGTAGACTGCTCCAGGATTTCAGCTAGCCAGTCAGCTGCTCGTCTCTTCCCCCCACCCCACAAAAAAAGCACAAAACCCCATCTTTCCTCTGCACCATAAAGACATATTCAGTATTCTCTGGCCGCTGAGCGTGATTAGTCTTTCCTGGGTTTGTTGTCCTTTTCATTTTTCATTTTTGTACTTTTGCAAACTTAGGGCTTCCTCAGAGCCTGCTGGTGCATGCCTCTTATTTTCCAATGGTCTCAGTCCTGCTGGCACTTACTAGCTGGTTAGAAGCGCGCAACGGCTAGGGGTGTATATATGGGGAAGGAGCAAAATGAAGGCACTGGCCCTCTGAAGAAGAATTCCGCACCCTCCATGATTTCTAGCATCGTAAAGAGCAAGACACTGAAAATCATTCACACCAAAGACTCCAGTTCCAGGACCCCAGTGCAAACACAGACAGGATCTTCCCTTCCCGAGGCCACCCAGTAAGTTCCACATCTGCGTGGGGACAAGAACCTAGATTTCCCATGACTCAGTCCAATGCAAGGCTGATTTTCTGAAGCACCGAGAAAATATTAATGAATAGAATGTGGGTTTTTTTGAACTGTTATTTTTAGTTTGCCCTTCTTTCTTTCCTTAAGCTGCTTAATACTTAGATTTGTGAGCCGTTTGGGGACAGACAGGGATGGGCAACTATGAACCTGTTGTGAGGAGCTCTGAGTCCGTGGAACAGGATGAGGTGTATAAATACATTTTCAAGAGAAACACTGAATCAAGGAATGATTGAGGTCTGAGGCCAGAATAAAATGGGAAGTGAAGTTAATGTTGGCTGAGAAAGCCAGTCATTGGTGAGGATCACGCAACGTGGGTTAGAAGACAGGGAGAAGGGTTGAGGACATCAGAAATGTTAGGAGAAGGCGGCCTTTCCTTAACCAGGTGCCTTATAGACATGGCACACTACCACTCCCATTGTCCCCCAGCCAGCATGAATTTGGATTCTGCATCGTAGTGACTGGCAGCGGATAACCTCATGCTGAGGACAGAACCTTTGAGACTTTGTGGGGACCACAAAGAGCTTGGAAATGTTACTACAATTCCCAGCTAGCGTGGCTGGTGTTTGTGCTGGCTTGGGGTCTGTGGGTATTATAATCCAAAGGAGTAGCATTTGGTAGATAAAATAAAGTCCTAGTTCAGAAAGTAGCAATGTTTGGAAAGTCTGCAATGTTGGAAAACTCATGCATCAGAATGCTATAAGCAGCGTATAGAAAATACACTGTAAGCAGTGGTACAAAACAGGCCTAAATAGTGAGGTCCCACACCCTGGTAACTGTAGAGGTAACTGAAACAGTGCACAGTTACTTTGCAAAAGGAATGAAACTCTCCTTCGTGGCATTCTGATTGCAACGTAACTTATTTGTGCCTCGGTCGTTGCCAACAAGGAATGACGTACAAACGTAACTCGTGGTTTGTAACGGCTGCCTTCCAAGCTTTGGAAGCGAGCAGCACTTGTGTCTTTTTTTACGTTCCTTGAAAAACCCAAGGCTTTCTTCGCCGGCTGAAAGAGAAGCGTGGGCCCACGGGGTTCCCGAGAGCGCCGCACTCATTGACACGTGAAGAATCAATGAGGTGAGGTTGTAAATAGACGGGATTATTGAAGCTTTGTGGATGAGGGGAATTAAAGGGAGGTGAAGCCGCACAAGAGAGAGAGGCCGCCGGAGGCAGGGGGAGCATGGGGATGGCGGCCCTGTAAGGCATGAGCTGATGATGTCGAGGGGAATTCCGTTTTTTGGTGGGCTAATTCGGTGGCTAGTCTGTGGGGAAAGGTGGGTCAGAAACTTGTAGGCCTCCAACTTGTCTCAGTGCCGGCCCTACCGCTAGGCAGACAGGGCAACAGCTTCAGAGGGCAAAAGCCAGGAGTAGCCATTGGCAACTCCCTCATTGTTTCTTCTCAGACCCTTGGGCATTGCTCTCCCATGGAAGAGAGTGCTGTGTGCCATGTGGCCTGCCTGGCACCCCTTCACATAGGTGGGTGGCCTCTGGCTACCAGCGCCGGGGTAAGAATCCACTGCCAATCCAACGGAGTGAGGTGCCTTTTGTCCTCGGCCTCGAGTAGCAAAAACTCAGGAGACGGCCCCGACCAAGGCTGCATGTGAGGCAAACATCTCAAGGGGGAGAAGCAGCGGCAAGAGCCTTCAAGATGGAGGACATTCCGGTTCTTCTACTCGCTCAGAAAACAGAGTGAAGAAGGCCCCAGAATTTTTCCTCAGCCCCCTAAGCTGCCTAGCAGCTCTCGGGTGGCACGAGGAATGCTCTCCCTTCACTGGAGTGGGAGTGAATTTCGATTGCCGGGCCAGCCAGCTACTATATGTGAAATAGGATGCCATCTGGTCCACCTCAGGCAGCAAAAAAGGCTTGGGTCAGCCCTGTGGTTTGTGAGTCCACACCAGAACCTGGAAACCTAATTTTTGGGGACTAAATTCCCAGAATTCCCAGCCAGCATGGCCAGCTCCCAGAATTCCTTCAGTCATGCTGGTTGGAGGGAACTGGGAGGTGTCGTCTAAAATGTCATTTTTTCCTCCTTTAATGTACACACGCACACACCTCTTTCCACTATCTTGTCAGGGATATCCAGAGCTTGGTGCCATTTTTTTTATAACATTACTTTGTTGCCCCTCATTCACGGAAAGTTTTGGAAACACCTCTTAAATGCATTTCCAGTGTGAGGCTCCGACTGACTACTACTACTACTACTACTACTACTACTACTATTATTATTATTATTATTATTATTATTATTATTATTAAGCAACGACTTCCATTTTGTGGTGTTACCCTTCACTACTTTTGAGGCACTCGTCGAGGGGGGCGGCCATTTTGTTGTCGTGTGAAACGGTTTTTGAAACCTTTTCACCGTCTGTGTCAACGATTCAACAAAACAAACGACAAAGTCATTTTATTTTACAAAGTCCTTTTCCCGTCATTTTCCTGCTAGCTGGTTCCTGTTCTTCAACAGCTTGGCATGAACGCATGAAGGCTGGCGCTGATGTTTCTGAGGCCTGGGAACGTCCTGAGGATGGACTTCGTGTATTTTTAAATCAGGCCATTGGTCCCTTCGCGTTGCCCCATTTTCCCCCCCTCTTTCCCCAGAATTTTAGGCCCAAAGGAAAGGGCAAGAGGACTAGAAGCACCATGGTGTTGGAAGAACATGGCGTCCCTCCCTGCCCAACGGAGGCTGTTTTCTTCCCAGCCTGATTGGCAGCCCGGAGGATTCATGGCAAGTCTCTGGGGAGAGCTGTTTCTTTCCTCCCTGGCTATTGTCATGAAAATGAATAAATATCTCTCCCTCTCTGCTGCCTTCCGCTTAACGCTTGCCTGGCTCCCCCTCCTCAAATTATCTCCCAGCTGGGCAAATGTGGTGTGTTTTTTTCTCCCCCTGACAGCCATGCCTTGGAGTGTGGGGCAAAACCAGATTCATCTGACGGTGACAAAGCCTTGCGCTGCAAGGGAAAGGAGAACAGGAAGAATTGGTGCCGTTATGTGGAGTGTTTGGGCAAAACAAGGGGTATGGATGCTTGCGGAATTCCAATTCCAATTCCCTATCCACTTACGGTGACCCCAAAAAGGTAAGGAAAACTCGGAGGTGGTTTTGTCAGTTCCTGC
Organism: Ctenosaura bakeri; assembly: GCA_948474755.1. Taxonomy (NCBI): domain Eukaryota; kingdom Metazoa; phylum Chordata; class Lepidosauria; order Squamata; family Iguanidae; genus Ctenosaura; species Ctenosaura bakeri. Next base: position 68,056 of record CAOLHI010004115.1, on the reverse strand, counting down.
CTCTGAAATACAGCCTCCGGCACCTGGTATTTCTTGGTGGCCTCCCATCCAAGGACTAACCAGGACTGACCCTGCTTAGCTTCCAGGATCAGACAGGATCTGGTGCCTTCTTTAGGCAAACAGGACCAGTACTGAACTAGGCAGTCCAATAGCCCACCCTAATTTCACCGCCGTTCACAGCCAAGTTCCTCTTGGCTACAACTGTGGAGGAACCTGGTCTCCTTCATTCAACAGCGGGACTGCAGCTAAAGTTAAGAAAGAGCGTATATCGCAATGCAGAAGCCGTTGCTACATTTGCTGCCAGTGATTCAAGGGCAATTTCTCAGTGGCTTTCTCTATGCGTAGAAACTGTCTATGGACGGACTGATTCCATACTCTCCAACATTTCCCAGGTGAAAACTGGTAGAAACGTGACCAAGCAACATCAGAGTGTGGTCAAGATGGCAAAGGTTATTCCTGAAGAACACCCAAGCTAGGAGAGACTGCAGTGGTTTGCTTTTGCCTGAGCCGACTGGGAAGGACAAGACTCTGGCCTCTCCTCTGCCTCCCTCACCAGTTTAACCGAGCGTGGACTCCTTTTGTGCTTTGGGCTCAGTTTGCAGCAACTGAAGTCAGCTGAAGGCAAAGGAAGAAAAACAGAGGAGAGAAACTGGGACATTTTACAAGCAGATGCAAAAGTGGGATGGCAGAGGATTAGCCATGGCTGTCCCTGTCAAATTGGGACGGTTGGAAGATAAATAATTCTTCCTTGTGCAATCCAAGATAAGTGAAATTCTTTTTTTTTTTTAAAGGGAACGAAAGAGCCAAAAATATCATTCCACTCTCCTTGTGCCCAACAGAGATGGCCAGGGACTCTTTGAAAAGTCAAATGGTGTCTCTCAGAGACTGAAAGGAAAATCAGATGATGATATCAATAAAGAATGGCAAATTGTGCTGGATATGGATGGGGTTTTGACATAATTCTTAATTCATGGTAATATGATAGCAAGAAGGAGAAAATCAGAGAAATATCATGGAACATGTGAAGTTGGGTTGAAATGCAGGAACTGTCTTGGTATTGTGATAAATTTGTTGCGATGCACAATGATAGTATGTCAATGATATAACAGTTTATGTAATCCAGAGAGGAGTGGAGGATAACTGTAACAATTCGGTAAATGTACAGTGAGAAATGTATGTTTTATATGGTGAACTATAATGAAATTATATTAAAAAAAAGAAAAGAAAAGTCAAATGGCAGGACTCTGAGATGGTGATCAAAGCAATCAAAATGACATAGCTGCCCCTTTGCTCCCCTCCCTTCAATTTTTGCCCGGCAGGTAAGACAGAAAGCTCTGTCTGCAAAGGTACTGTGCGTGTCCCTGGTGCTCCATTATTCAAGGAAGGAAAGTTGCCCGGAATTTTTCAGACCCGCAGGACTACGAGTGGCCAAGGCTTCCTCGGCAGCAGAGCATCAGCCTTGCGCTAAAATGTGTCAACCTCTGGGGGACAGCAGGAGGGCTTGCTTTTCTTCCGCAGCTGCGCAGGGCCCTTGCGTGTCTGCATCTGTTAGCTAGGTGGGGGGAGAGAGAGAGAGAGAGAGAGCAAGGAATAGCTTACACTCAGCCGTTGCCCTGCTGTGTGTGCGTCTACTTCATCTCTCTCTCCCTTGCCACCTCGTGTCAGCGCAGCCCTGGGCGCCCTGCCAAGGGAAGCATAAGCCAGGGTCTTCCCAATTGGCAGCCGGCCCAGAAACTTCGACATAATCAGGGACATTCAACATCTTGCCAGAATGTGGTTGTGTTTACATGCCTGGGGTCAGGGAACAGGCAACAACACGGTGCTCTCTGAGCCACGTGACGGCACCGCAGCCCTCCCCCCGGACTCCTTGATGGCCACGCCACTTCTTAACCCACCAGGCGCTAGAACTAGAAGAGGAGTTCAGAATAAGAGAAGTGGAACTGGGATGCATCCAAAAAAAGGCCTCTCTTGTCCCATGGCCTAGTCTCAAAGGGGCCAAGAAGATGCCACAGTGGGAAGCTCGCAAACAGGATGGGAAGGCTATGTGGCACATTCCTGCTTTTGACCCCAGCAACTGACATTGCGAGCCATGTTGCCTCCGCCGCTGGTGGGAATGTGTGGTTGGAGTGATTATTAGCCCCTGATGGCCCCAACCTCCACAAACGTCCTTTTAAAGCCTTCCAAGTTGGCGGCCAGTGCTACATCTTGTGGCAGTGAGTTCCACCGTTTAATTGTGCACTGTGTGAAAAGGTACTGTACTGCCTTTTATCTGACCCCTATCTTTGCCAACGAGGGAGCAGTTTCAGCACCCACAGCAGGGCTTTGTGGACCCCCCCGTGAGGGCTCCCAAGACCCCAGGTTAAAAACTACTGGTGGTCTAGTGATATATTGTTGCTTGAACATTTGAAAACCAAGAGGAACGACAGTAACAAATACAGAACCTCCATCTGGAAAAGCCCCCAGTCTTCAAAATTCACACTTCTCCAAATGTTGCAGTGGAGTTGTCTGATCAAAAACCGGGTACCAAAATGCGTCTATTAGGGGAGAGTGCACACACAAATGCATATATTACCGAAAGTAACGCTCAAAATGCATTACATGGCGAAAATCACTGGTGAAAAAAAATATGTACAGATTAGGCAAAAGGCATTCAAAAATACTCACACTAGGAAAAAAACATGTATGGGTTTTCACAAAACTTTTTCAAACATCCAAGAACTGGGGCAGATTGAATTGAAGAGTGCAAACGTTTGGGACGAACTGGCTTCAAGATCAGAAAAATGAGAACCAGAGAAGGAAAAACAACGGAGGACAGATTCATCCGTGTCCGCTTGCAAGTGATGTGGGCTCCTAGAAAGACCCATCAGGTAAGAAAGAGTTGTTGAGATGCGAAGCTGTTGTTGAAAGCTCCTCTCTGCCCCAGCAGTGTGATCCCTGCCCCATTTTATCCCCGCTGAGGGGCTGGGTCTATAGGCAGGACAGATCTAGCTCAGGAAAGGCTGGTAAGATGTTGACTTACTAATGATCTCCATTAATAATGTATACACCGGAGCCTTAATTGGATGGCAGTTGGACATTATATACATAGCATTTTCAAGATAGATTTCACTGCAGCTCCAGCCACTCAAACAATAGCTCATTAAATTCCGGGGCTCTGGCAGCCATAGACGAGGGTGCCGCTCCAAACGTGGCTGTTTGAGAGGTAAACAGGAAATGCAAATGATAGACTTCCTGCTCGAGCATTATGTCGGAAACTAACCTGCCTGGGGGATACAGTCAGCCAAGTCCCCATTTCTGGAGATGTCCAAAGCATCACAAGGGGGACATGCACACACAACTTATGCCTCCTCTTGTACCGACTTAATACTGATAGTCTTGGACCCGCTCGGGCTTGCCGATGGATGTTCCCAGACAGGAAAGACTGTCATGGGGTTTCTTGCTCCCACTGAGCCGTGCCAGAGCATTAAGGTCTTTCCGAACTCCAGCATCTTTCTTTCTGTATCGCTTGTCCTTTGGTTGTGACTAGTCACTTGTTACATGGGATGCTATGAATAAAGGATGCTCCCCCAAATGCAGACAGCTGTCTTGATTCAGACTGAGAAGCCAATCCTAAGAGTTTTCATCGGCATCAGCAGCAGCTGTTTTGTAAACCAAAGAGATCTTGATTTTCTTTTGAAATGAGGCCGAGGGACACCCGTCCCTGCCTGTGGAGACCTCTCCAGCCACAGGCTGGAGCCCTGGTGGCGCAATGATTAATTTATTATTATTATTATTATTATTATTATTATTATTATTATTATTATTATTATTATTATTATTATTTATTTGTATCCCGCCTCTCCATATGGATCAAGGCGGTGAACAACTTACAAATAGCATGTATTTCTATACATGCCCCCAACAAGCTGGGTACTCATTTTACCGACCTGCGAAAGGATGGAAGGCTGAGTCAACCTTGGAGCCAGGCAGGATCGAACTCACAACCTTGTGGCTTGAAGTACTGGCATTTAACCACTGCGCTACCAGGGCTCCATCCCTACCAGGGCTCCATCCATGCTGGTACTGCAGCCACAAGTGACATCATTACTAAGTGGTCAAAACTGACTTTCAATAATTAAGTTAGAAGAAGAAAAATATTAGTAATAATTAATAATAATTTTCAGATGAATTAGTCTATACTAACACAAAATATAGAACAAGTTGGGATTGGATTGTATTTTACGTATTCCATTGTATTAGCTAACCCATTTTGTAGCTTTATATTTATTATGAAAATAAGTAGGCAACAAGTATTAACCTTAATCTAAATTTAAGAACTTAGTTGTTACTGTTATTATTCACTGTTTGCAATGAGGGTGGGAACTACTTTTTAGTTACTTGTAGCTTGATAGTTGTTTTGCAGTCTAGTTTAATATTTGTAACCATTTTTCCCCCTTTTGGTAGTGCACTGTTGCATCGTTTATTTTTTGTATTCCTCCGTAGCATTGCTGTCTTTTGCTTTGTTTATCACTTAATAAAAAAAGAGAGAGTTTCACGAACTTCATCACAGCTCATCGTACTGTTTATAGAGTCATAGGGCCTTTCCGCACTACAACCGTCATAGTGCTCTTATTCCACTTTCAACCTCCTATGGAATCCTGGAGTTTGTAGTTTAGCGGGGGGGGAGGACTTTAGATTTGGAGTTCTTGGGCCTCAGGAAACTACGAACCCCAGAATTCCACGGGATGTTGGAAGTGGAATAATCGCACTATAACGGTATAGTGTGGAAAGGCCCTATGATTCTATGACGATACTGGTTTGACAGTAAAGTTAACTGGTCCTCCGTTTCCATCTTTGGCCATTTCCACACTAGCCTGTTATAGCGCGATGATTCCACTTTCAACATCCTCTGGAACCTGGGGTTTGCAGTTTCCGGAGGGGCCAGCCGGCCCCTCCGGAAACTGCAAACCCCAGGATTCCAGAGGATGTTGAAAGTGGAATCATCGCGCTATAACAGGCTAGTGTGGAAATGGCTTTTCTCCCCCCCCCGCCTCTTGTCTGGCTGCGTCTGCCTTTCTTCTTTCTTTCTTTCTTTCTTTCTTTCTTTCTTTCTTTCTTTCTTTCCTTCCTTCTCTCTCTCCCTCCTTCCCTCTTTTCCTCTCTGTCTCTTCTCTCTTCTTTTCTCTTTCCTTTCCTTCTCCCCTCTTGTCTCTCTCGTCCCCTTCCTTTCCTTTCTCTCTCTTAAAATGGCAATCTGCATTTCACCTGTCCCCCCCGCCCCCCGCCTTCTCTCCCATCCAGCAAGCCTGAAGCCAGCCGATGTGCCGAGGAAGCTCCTGAGAGGTGGCATAAAGGAGCCGCTTCCCCCTACAAATCTCCCCCGCCACAACTCCCCACTTACAATAAAGTCTTTTTGATCCTGTTTCCTGCAGTATTATGAAGACTCTGATGGATTGCTATGGTAACTGGCCAACCGGGCCTGCATACTAAACAGAGGCGGCAGAAGGAAAGTGGCGGAAAGTGTTAATAATGCAAGCGCAAACCTACACGACGACGCACACCCAGCACAGCGCCAGTGGTGTAAGAAGGACTGCCTCCCCCAAGCCTAAGCGTGCCACCAACATCCCTCTGGTGGGAGAGGCGGAAGGAAAAAATGAACTGGTGGTATGTGTAGGACCACAGCGTGCAAGAGCTCGCCGTTGGAAACAGTGGCTCCCTTTGAACTGGAACATGACCATGTTCATAGGAAACCTTACTATCCCCTCAGCCTCCATCGCGCAACGGAGAAGCGTCCGTTCCATCCTGTATTGTTACCCTCCAGACCGGCTTGTGCTGCTTTGCCTTAAAACCTGAGCAGGTTCGGGGTTTGTTGAGGTTAAAATATTTGTTGCAAAAAAAAAGGGGGCTTATGATAGTGACAATGCGCTGTCGCTATCGGTTATGCAGGATGAGAACGGGGATGATGAGGTCCTCGAGATGCTGGACTGCATGATCCCTCGCCCTTTGGTGCACTGGCTAAGGCTGATGGGATTTGTAGGCCAGCAGCATCTAGAGGGCCACCCGTTCTACCCATTTGTCCACCTCCCAATGCAAGATTTTTTTTGTGGCTTAGTAACGGAGGAAAAACATTACCGGAATGGTGATGTGTCTTACTCAGAACTTGGAATAGCTGGGTTTTTGGATGGCGATTCTAGACTCTTTCAGCAAATGGCTGTGAAGGATTCTGGGAGCAGAAGTCCTACGAAGTGACTCTTCCAGGCTCTGGTCCTATTCTCCAGGGTTTTTTCCTGCTTTAAACCAGTCTTGGGGCTGAAACTCTTTCAAAAGAGTGGACTGCCTTCTGTGAAAAAGTCCACCCTACCTCCTTGGCAAGCCCTATCCCCAGCTCTTGCCCTGAGCTCCCCTTTACATTCTCCTCCCATGCCTGGCCTCATCTAGCCACCATTTATTTCCCACAATCCTCCAGCACATGGCTACCTTGGGGGCATTGTGGGAAATTAAAACGGTTGCCATCTTGCACTACTGATTGGACAAGTACCATGTCAGCTCTCCAAGGGGAGGATACTCGCATGGCAGCTGTCTCTTCTAGGGTCCCCCCAGTAACGGGCATCCAGAATCTTGGATTGACTGGGGATGATGGGGATTGCACCCTGCCCCATTTGGAGGGTGCTGTGCTGAGAGAAGAAGATGGGTTTCAGCCGAGACCTGGAGAACTGGGGGGCCTCCACCCCCATAATTCCTAATGTGCGAGGAAACAAAGGCTGGGACGGCACTCGCCTTGCAGTGTAAAAGGAAGGGTGCTGCCAGCATCCCCCTGCTTTCGTCTGCAAAAAGCCGGAGAGGGCATGGATTACTGGAAGGACCTGTGGTAGAAAAGACCCCGTCAATATTATTTTTCAGCATAAAATGGACCCTGGGATACACAAAAGACGGTTCCTCCTGCCTATTTCTGTGCACCTCTTGGCACAAGGCTTTTGTCCCGCCTGCCCTCTTGCCCTTTGTCTCCTTTAATGTGGGTCAGGCCTGGCAATGTGATCTCCATGGCAACCTGTAATGAATGCCATTGGCTTGGTGGGTTTGCCCCTGCTCTCATTAAATTTCAATGACTTCCATGGGGCCCGGACATGTAATTAATATCAGACACATGGTCTTCGTCAGAACTGGGTTTGAAGGAGGGGAGGGCATCGCATCATGGAAGTTGGGGGGCGGTGGGGGAATGCTTGAGCCACCCAAGACCCTTAGATGCAAACGGGCCACGGAGAGACAAACAAACAAACGAGGACCAAGGAAGTAGCGTGGGTAGGCAGGGCCAGCCGGAGGCGTTTTGGTGCTGCCTGGGGATTGTGAGAACTGTGGTCTGCCACATGTGGGAGGAGTGCCAAGTTCCACTGTGCAGAGCTATTTAGTCTAGACGAAGGCCATTTCCACACTAGACTGTGATGGTGCTGCTCTTCCACTTTCAGCATCTGGGATTTGTAGTTTCCTGAGGCCCAAGAGCTCTTTGGCTGAGAATTCTAGAGGCCCCTCCCTAAACTGCAAGCCCCAGGATTCCGTAGGAGGTTGGAAGTGGAATAATAGTGCTAGAACAGTGTAGGGTGGAAAGGGCCAAGGACACAAGTAAAGGGGGACTATGATGGAGGGGTACCAAATGAAGCGGGCGAGGAACACCAAAATCAGCATGATGAGGACTGAGATTCAACTCCGTGCTATAGAGCATCTCTCTGTACAAACTGGCTACAGCCCTAAGATCTGCAAGAGAAGGCTTTCTCTCGGTCCTGCCACCGTCCCAGACTCCCTTGGTGAGGACACGGGAGGCAGAACCTTCTCGGTGGAACGCTCTTCCATGGGAGGCTAGGCTGGCGCCCTCCCTGCTCCCCTTTTGCTGGCAAGCAAAAACATTTTATGTTTCTCTGAACCGGGGAGAAGATTTTCACTTATTTATTAACCTGTTTCTAAAACGGTACATTGTTTTAGGTTTTTATAATCGTATCTATTTTTAATTGTTTTCAGTGTTTTTAACTTATTTTTGGATGCCGCCTTGGGTCCCATTCTGAGAGAAAAGGTGGCATGCAATTATAATAAATAAATAGAAATTAATGAATAGAAATAAAATGGAAAATTGGTGGTGGTGGTGGTGGAAGAAGAGGGATGGAGTGTCCAGGACCCAGTGGCAGAGCTTGGAGTGTGTGGAGTGGGGGGCAGGAGGGGTGGGCTACATCGTGGGGGGCATGGCTGTGGTGTGCAGAGGCGTGGCCAGGGCATGTGGAGGCGTGGCTTCAGGCTGGGATGCCCCAAAAACATTGTCGCCCAGGGTGAATCACTCCCCCCCATCCCTACGTGACTGCCAGTATCTGGACCCATACCGTAACATTTTTTGCAGATTCGAGTCGAGCTGCACAGCAAAATGATTGTAGAATCATAGAATCATAGAAATGTAGAGTTGGAAGAGACCCCAGGGGCCATCCAGTCCAACCCCCTGCCATGCAGGAACACCCTCAAAGCACTCCCGACAGATGGTCATCCAGCCTCTGTTTAAAAACCTCCAAGGAAGGAGCCTCCACTACACTCCGAGGCAGCAGATTCCACTGCCGGACAGCCCTGACTGTCAGGAAGTTCTTCCTGAGGTTCAGGTGGAATCTCCTTTGCTGCAGCTTGAATCCATTGCTCCTTGTCCTGGTCTCTGGAGCAGCAGAAAACAAGCCCTCTCCTTCCTCTACGTGGCATCCCTTCAAATATTTAAACATGGCTATCATGTCCCCTCTTAACCTTCTCTTCTGGAGACTAAACATACTCAGCTCTCTAAGTCTATCCTCATAGGGCATGGTTTCCAGGGCTCTCACCATTTTGGTCGCCCTCCTCTGGACTTGCTCCAGCTTGTCAATATCCCTCTTGAATTGGGGTGCCCAGAACTGGACACAGGATTCAAGATGGGCCTTTCAAGAAGAGCAAAGGCCAAAAAAGATTGGAGAGGAAAGGAAGAACTCGGTTATTCATATGCCCATTGAATGATGAGATGACGGGATTGTCTGTTAACCAGTTTTAAAAACAGATTATTATTTCATCGTCAAGAGCATTACCACTTTTCCCTGGTGAATCATCACTTCCCACAAAGATGTCACAGTATAATTTTGTGGTCGGGTGTTCTGAAGTTCATACTCAGGGTAATAAATATTTACTGCATAAGCCAAGATTGAATTTTTGGCAGAGTAGTCTGTCTTGGTTGAACTGTGGTGATGAGTACAACAAAAAGACAACAATTATTGATAATGCTGGCAGTGAGGGGAGCAGTCATAAGGAGAATGAATAAAGACTAGGGACATAATTAATTGCTAATTTTGTTGTTGAAGGAAGCAATGAGTGACTTTAGCCATTTTCTTTCTGCTGGAAGAAAGTCTTTGAAAATGGCGCAGTTTTTGAAAACTGTGCACAGTTGGGAATTATTCTGCGCAAAATTGACATGCAGCATTTTGGCGTGGAAAACAGCATTTTCTGTGGAGGAGGCTGTTTCCTATGTAGAAAATGCAGATTTATGTCAAAAATGTGTAGATTATTTGCAGAATCACTCAGAAACCGTGAAGAGTCTTTTATCAGTCCAGGATTTCCTCAGCTAGGGTTGCTGACACTTGAGAAATACATCTTTTTCAACCGTTTTCCAGATATTTTTGAGTATTTGTTTTGCCCATCTCTAACAAAGAGCAAGAAATCCTGAGACCTATAGAACTAGAATCTTTTGGACACATAAGGAAAAGCAAACAAAAATACAGATTGTTATAGCTCATTTTTCAAGGTAAAATAAATGGGAAAGAAAATCCAGGACAACTTCCCGTCTGAAAAACTGTAGGGAATGGTTTGGATGCTGGACAATATTGTTGTTTAGGCCTGCCTCATCCAAAGACGGAATAACTATGAGGGGGTTCAATCCCTGATTGGTGAGGAACGAGAAGAAAAGTAAAAGGAAGGAGCAGAGAAAGAAGATGGCATAAAGGAACCACTAGTTCTGGGTCGTCGGTTGCAGGTGTGGGTTATGCACTCTGGAATACCACCAAATGCAGTTGCTAGGCAAGTCTTTAAAACAAAACCAGAAAAGGTTGTCCTGCTGAAACTGCAATTCCATCTGTCTTCTTCATCTTTCCACAGGACTGCTGGCAAGGTCTCGGAGAACCCACGGACCCTTGGGAGAAATCACACTACCAAGTGCGACTGGAGATCCTTGGGGTCAGAAGTCTTCAATTCAACAGGCAGGTCTTGGAAGATCTTGAGGTTCCAACAAAGGCCGAGTCCACAAAGCTCTGCCTACCTCTGAACTATTCCACAGCACCGTTCTCCTGTTTACAGACAGAGGTAAAGGCTGCCAAGTAGCGATGGCTTGGAAAAGGTAATATGCGTTGTCTAGTATTGCTGTTGCTCTTCTTTTTTTTTTTTTTTAAGATGGTGATGGCTATCACCTTTGAAAGAGTATTGGACACAGTGGCGGAGCTTGGAGTGTGTGGAGGGAGGGTGGGAGGGGGACAGGGCTAGGGCGTGTGGGGCGTGGCTGCGGTGCGTGGGGCTACGGGCTAGGATGCCCAAAAAACATTGCTGCCCAGGGCGAACTGCACCTTCTGCACCCCGTCCCTACGCGACTGACTGGACACCTTCTTGGAGGATGCAGCTATCAGCGGCCATTTGTCATGATGGATGTATCTTCCCTCCAGTTAACAGAAATAGTTGTTTATGTGCCATCAAATCAACTTCAAGATATAGCTACCCTATGAATGAGAAACTTTCCGGAGGTCCCGTTCTTGACTGCCCTCGTCAGGTCTTACAGACTGGGGAAAGCCATGGCTTCCTTCATTGAGCCAATCCATTTAGGGTGCAGTCTTCCTCTTTTCCTACTACCTTTCATCTTTCCTGGCATTATTGTCTTTCTCATCAATAAGTCTTGCCTCCTCATAGTACGTCCAAAGAACAACAGGCTCAGTTTAGTCATATTGGCTTCTGCCTCTACCTCTAAAACAGCGATAGTATGCATCTGTATATCAGAGGCTGGGGAACAGAAGAAAGATTGCAATCAGGTTTTGAGCCTCCCATTGAGCAAGTAGCTGGCCACTGCACAGACAGGGCATTTGCCTGATCCACTGTGATTTTTTTTATATTCTTGTGTGATTCTTCCACAAGAATGGAATGATTCTGGGGATGAAATACTGTAACACAATGAATGTCACACACGTGGGAAGCTGGGACGAGAGCTCTTGCCATTCTTTCCAAACAAAAAGATTCTGTGAATGCAAGTTGTTAGATAAGTTAAGAGCTCTTTGTGGGAAATGAATGCCCTGCTAAGGATGCAAATATCAAACTTTTTCATCCTTGCAAGGGAGGACAAATAATTTCCACATTTCTTCCGCACCATGAAGAAAACAAATATGTCTGTGCCGTTCTTTCCTAGCATTCACATGCCCTGAAGTGTTTCAGGAAATTATTCTGCCCAAAACTACACACAGGGGTTTTGGCATGAGAATCATGCATTTTTAAGCAAATCCTACTTTTCCAGCTGTTTTTTGCAGAAAAAAGTGACAATTTGGGGGGGGGGAATGGCAAAAATAAATTTGCACAGAAAACACCAATCTTGCACACACACAAAAACAATGGGTTGTTTTTTTTTTTTCATAAGTGCAAGATGCCTGCTTTCTGTGCAGAAAACAACAAACTGGCATACAAAAAATGAGTATCTGGAAACAGTGTTTTCCGTGCAAAAGAATGTGGGGTTTTTTAAACACAAAACCATGCTTGTTGTATAAAGAACCCATGTGGATTTCCATGCACAATAATTTTCTGAAAAACTTCAAGGTATGTGACTCCTGGGATAAAACTGTAAAAAAATTCTTTCTATGTTTTTCTTCATCCCAGCCCGTGTTTCAGTTAGGAAATGAAGAACAGCTAACATAAAATATTAAGAATAAGGTTGCTTCATCGAGACATTCCACAAATTTCATTGGCGTACAAAATGAAATAAGATTGGTCCCTGAGTCCATTTTGTGTGTAGATTTCCCTTCATCGTAAGCACACACAGTATCTCCGTTTAAGAATGGGAGCCTACAGCAACATCTTTTTAATAAGAAGTGGACTTTTATTCCATTGGAATGACAGATGGAAACAGAAGGAAAGGAAAATGCCATCTTCCCTTAGAACTACCAAGTCAAGCAGGGATGGGAAAACAGTTTTATATTTTGCCACATTCAAACTTTTCAAACCTGGACTTCTTTCTGTCTTGGATATGAACGTTCTGACAAATTTATCCTTTCCCAAATATTAAAAAAAATGTGGATTTTGGTAAATTCTGGTTAAAAAGGAAGAAACAGAGTTCTCACACTGTCCTACATCTAAACCCAAACCTCTAGGCATTTGCAAAGTCTACAACTGTAGCTATGTGAGGACCAAACTAGAAGCATAACACAAAAGACTCGGTATCTGCTATGTTTGCAGTTTTATTCAAAACTAATTACTAGTCATATCATATCTGAAATAAGGCTTTGAAAAGGTTTTTTTTTTAGGGGGGAAGAGGAGGGCACTACAACTACCAACTTATCGTGCTGGCTGAGCGATTCTGGAGGTTATGTTCTAAAAAGTAACTTTTCAAGCTCTGCTCCAACAATTCTGGAAATGTGACCCCAGAGAAGGTGAGGTTACACATGCTGAAATGCCATTTTGCGATATGCTAGGCAGGGAATCATAGAATCATAGAGTTGGAAGAGACCCCAGGGGCCATCCAGTCCAACCCCCTGCTATGCAGGAACACACATCAAAGCATTCCCAACAGAGGGCCATCCAGCCTCTGCTTAAAAACCTCCAAAGAAGGAAAGAGACTCCACCACACTCCGAGGCAGCATATTCCACTGCTGGACAGCCCTGACCATCAAGAAGTTCTTCCTGAGGTTCAGGTGGAATCTCCTCTCCTGCAGCTTGAATCCATTGCTCCTTGTCCTAGTCTCTGGATCAGCAGAAAACAAGCCCGCTCCCTCCTCGACGTGACATCTCTTCCTCTAAATATGTGGAGCGCGCTCATTCATCAACAGTTGGCTTTCATCAATGTCAAGGATCATTCTCTGGTCCAGGGCGCCAGGAGAACTGGTTACTAGGATTTTGTGGGGGCCTCTTTCAGCTTAGAGGAGCCCTTATTGATGTGGCACCCTTAAGATGTTGGGACTATTACTGCCATTAGCCTGAACGAGCATGGACAATGCAACAGATTATGGGAACGGTGGTCCAACTCATGCACAAGGGGGAGGGGGAGGCAGAGAAACAGCCTATACTGGATTAGGTTGCAGCTACAGTTCTGTTGGCAACTTACGCTGTCCTAAATGCTATTATACCATAGCTACGCAAGCAGCGTTCAACGCTGATGTAACTGTTGTTCAAATCGTTGGGCTTTCTAAGAAAGATTTCTCAACCCTGTGTGATCCATTATAACGTCTTACAGTCCACTCTGAATGATCCTTCCTCTTCAGGATCTCTAGCAGAGGCCTTCCCCAACACCTGTACCCTTTTTAACTGGAAGGATTGAACCTGGAATTTTCTGAAAATGCTAGGGAGATGTTCTCCAAAAGATCCTTCCCCCTGCAGCCACCCTTCATGTTTTTCACCCCTTTTCTTTTCTTTTTTTCCTGTTCACTGCCCTTTTCTGGGTACCATCTTGTGGCCTTGTTGCTGCTCTTTGGGGAATAAGACATCACCGCTGTACAATCCAGTCAATCAAGGATCATGGAATCAGCGTGATGACATCGCAGCATCATGTTGCCAGTCAGAACTGGAGGTACAATGATGTCAGAGAACCATGTCGGACAGAGATAGTGTTTCTAGACCGTGCTCTTGGGGAAAAAAAATAATTTTGTTTTTGCCTTTCTTTTACAGCACTACTGAATTAGCAGATGGGAGAGGGGCATGATTCCTTTAGGTCTGGCTCAGACCTTCATTAAACACAGAATGAAATGAGATTCAGGAGAAGGCATAATGGAGAATAGAACTTTACACCAGCTGATTATTGCAACCACCGAAGGTGCAGTTGTTTCTTTGCAGGAAAGAAACCGGACTTTGTGTCAGCTCAGTAAGTGCTGTACAAACACGCACGCACACATTGCATCTGAAGTATGAATTAATGATGAAGTTGTTTTGGGGAGGGGGGCAATTTTTATTGGGCAGGATGCCTGGGGTCTCCACAATGAGGTCTCCCAGCTCCCCTCCCTCTAGGGGTCTTCAATTACACTTCCTAACGAGCCCAGTTTCATTAGCGAGGGAAGCAGAAGTCAGCACTAATTAAAATTAAATTAGGACTCACTTGAGTTCTGGCACACAGTGCCTTGAGTTGTTAATTTTTTTTTTTCAAAAGGCTGCCTTGAACATGCTTAGACCCAAAGGTCAAGTGATAACAATTAAAAGATACAGGCAGCGATGTCCAGGCAGGGAATGGAGTTTATTTATTTATTTATTGGTACTCGGAATTCTCCGTTGAGCATCCACAGTCGTGGGTGGAAATAGAGATGGGGTAGAGACAGAGATCCTTGAGAGGTTGGGGAGGGAGAAAGAGAGAGAGATGATCTTTCCACGCACCCGAAAGCATTGCTGTATTGCCATTTGTGAGCTGATCTCACTTTGTGTTGGTGTTTATTCATGGGTCTATGGTCTCAGTCCAATTGTCTGTCCCAACTTGAGTAGACCCACTGAATCAATAGGAACGTGTATTTTATTTAAAGTATTGCTAGGTTGTCTCCCAGCCCACAAGGGCTCCTGAGGCGATGAACAAATAAAAGGCAGTTAAAACAATCCAAAGATAAAAACATTTCCGAAACACATTAAAATACTCTTTAAAGACTCCTAAAAGCAGTCTGAAAACAGTCCTAGAATCTAGCTTTGAAACAGTTAAAACAGCAATTTCAAACAGTCTCAGACCCTGGACCCTTTCCCCCTATTCCTCAGGCCAAGGGGGAGGAATCTCAGGGTGAAAGTGCTGCCTTGAAACATAAGTGTGTGCATTCTCCCTTTTTTAGACTTGATGCTTTTTATTTGAATGGCGCATCCTGTGCAACAGTGGTTTATGCTTAAGGTATCATGCTTAATGGCATCACCAGACCTTGTAATACCATCAGGGCCCCCTCCAGCCACATCTCAGGCTTTGGCCCTGAAATTTCAGGACCTGGGATAATACTGTCCTGGCAGTCCTACACAGTTGGATTTGGGGCTTGTGTCTTTCCATGCCTTGTTCTCCTCAGACCAAGAAGGAACCTCTTTCAACTCCAAAAGGCCAGAAAGCAATTTCAGAGCATCTCTCAGGGAGCCACATTCTAGTGGGGAACAGGGCCAAAGGCCATAATAGCCGTTAGGAACAAAAATACCAATCTATTTTCTCCTAAAGCTCTTATTGTGAGTAACTAAGCCTTTGGAGAAATACTCCCACCTTTAAGAATGGAGATGACCCCATAGAAAAGCTGGGAAACATTATGTTGTCATGTAGAAGTGGGCATAGCTGTCTAGGGAACATCCAAGAGCCAATTTTGCCACTCAGGGCCTGAGGTTCCCCAAATGGATTTTCTAGATATATTTGACTTCATCCCTTTGCCTCCATTTGGGGATAGAGTTGAGCAGGGGTGGGCAACCTTCAGAGGCTAGAGACCCACCAACCTAACGGCGCATGCACGCACGCGCAAAAACATTGCCCCCAAATGCTTCCAAGTATTTCATTTTCCTCACATTCTTGGGGGCCCCTGGGCTTTTTTAGGCCCAGAAGAAAAGCCTTTTTAATTGGGACTGGGAGGAACAGTCTGTTATCTCACTTTTTTCAGCTGCTTTAAAAGTGCCCGTTTCTCTCTTCTCCTCCCACTTTCCCCCTTTGACTTCAGTTTGCTTTAGTTGCTGCAAACTTGAGTTTAAAGTGCAAAAGTCATTTGTAACTTGGGTGGAGGAAGAGAGAAGGGGCAGAATCTTGCCCTTCCCAGCAGGCTGGGCAAAAGCAAACCGTTGCTGCCTCTCCAAGCTTGTGTGCCTTCCCTCATTAATAACTCTTGCCGTCTTGACTGCGCTTGGACATTGCTGGGCCACACCTGTTCCCATTTTCATCCGGGAAATGTTAAAGGGTGTGCTATAAAAACATAAATGTGCAGCATCACCTTTAGCAGCCTGCTGTGTGGTCCCTGCAAAAGGGAAGCCCGTATGCTTGAGCGCCCAGGCTCTGTTATAGACCCTGCAGAAAGATGCCGTATTTACTGAGAGCGACTTTGCAAGCGCTTAACGGCAACCGTGGTGACTCCATGGCTGATGCTGCCTTAATGGATATTTACAAGGCACATCATGAGGTCTCTAAATACCATGTGTTACAATAAAAAACATCCTTAATGTGTATTTTCATTTCCACCAGAATGAGAGCAAATGGGCTGTTACTTTTAAAGAGGGTGCGTGTGTGTTTTTATATTCTCTCGCCTCCTAATGCGTTTTGTATGATGATGCTGGCTGGGTAAGGTTGTTTACTCCCAGCTGGCTACGTCGGCTTGTTTGATTTTCCTTACTCTCAAGGTATGCATTTATTTAGTCTTGTATCGTTCCGCTCTATTGTGTACATGAAAGGACTCCTCTGAGCAGCTGTGCCGTTGTATTTCTTGTTAAGACTGTTTCCTGTTTCTTTGCATCATGCGTTCTATTCCAGTTGGAGATCTCCGATGGTGTGAGGAATGGATCCCTGGGTTAAGACGGCCGGAAACACATCTGCCATATATTTGGAAGGCCCAACCCTCTTGTTTCTGATGTATGGCATTTATTTGTTCTTTATAGATTTACAGCTGGTTCAGCAGCAAGGAAGGATGTTGGCCACACCTTTAAAGAAAAAGGAAAGACGACGTGCCCTGCACTGAAGCTTACAATTCAAAAAGAGACATCACAAAAGGAAAAGGGAATGAGGGAGGAAAAGGAAAACGAGAACACTCTAGCACAAATTCTGAATGTCTCCACCTATTGTCTTTTCTAGCAAGTCATGTCTTCTTATGATCTGGCCAAAGTAGGACAGCCTCAGTTTGGCCATCTTGGCTTCTAGGGAGAGTTCAGGCTCCATTTGTTCTAGGACCCATTCACTTGTCTCTTTAGCAGCCCAGGGTGTCTGTAGATTTCTCTTCCAGCACCACATTTCAAAGGAAATGATTATCTCCCTATCAGCTTTCTTCACTGTCTAGCTTTTACAACTGTACTTAAAAATTAGAAATTAATTGCTGAGTTAGAGGGCCACAAATCAAAATACCCAATCTCTTCTTGCTCGAAACCTCCTATGGTTTCACCCAACTTAAAAAGCAGTCCTGGGTTGGAACTGATCCTGTCTCCTCTGGAGCCCTGGATCGTGTCCTAAGTTCAAGGAGATGCCCATGGGCGCACGATGGGGTATACAAGAGGGTAGGCCGGACTTGCAGAAGGCTGGAGGGAGCCATTTGGGCAACACAGATCAGATACCTATCTTGAAGACAGTCCTTCTGAAAAGAATCAAGAGAATCAAGAGAAGAGAATCAAGGACTGAAAGAACTGAAAGAGGAAAGACATCTAGGACTGCCCCACATCAAAAAGGGTGGTTGTACTTCAGCTTCCGTTTCGGGCAGGGCAAAGATGGTGGGAAAAGCCACAACTCAGCAATTTTGTAGTCTCATATGATGGGACTCCTGAGGCTGTTTCATATTTCCCCATGCTTGCTACCGCATGGGTGCCGGCCACGGTTTGAGAACCTTCAAGAAGAAGAGGAAGAGGGAGGGAAGAGGAAAAGAGGCAGGTGGGTCACTTGGAGGGTCTACACTCACTGCTCGAAGCAGTCTGGGGCACACAGTAATTATCAGACACCCACCTTCCACATTCTTTTCTAGACTGTGCTCTCACCTGGAGATTCTTCCGCCTCGCCCTGAGGACTGGGGAAGACAGTCCAGACCCAAAGATCTAGGGATTCTATCTGTGTCTGACCTGTACTGATTCCCTTTCGGTCAGCCAAAGGTACATTTTTGTTTTGTTCCATTGCCTTTGGAGAGGGGGAGGTGGGCAGTTGCAGGGTGGATGTGGTAGAAACCCTGGTCACAACCACCTGTGACCCTGCCCATGGGGGGTTTCTCATCTTTATAATTCCATGGAAACTAGGCCTTGGGTCCAATGAGTTATTTCAATAGCACAGTAACGTCATAAGCAGAGCCATGCGGTTGAATTGGAACAAAGTCCTGTCCAGGCCAGCACTCAGTTCAAATAGTGACTGGTCAGATTCACACAAGCAACAGGAATCCCAGCTTTTCCCAGTTTTGTTGTTAACGCCTTTGAAAGCACTCCTTTGAAGAGGGATAGTTCAACGAAAGAAAGCTTTCTCGGTTCAGTTTCAACGGTAAACAGTCTACAGCAGCAGCCCCAAAGAGATAAGAGTCCAGGAAGATACATGTGATTTTCAAGACAGCGCGCTCACAAGGAGATTCCTCCTCCCACCCCAGGAACCAAAAAGCCAAGGCCCTGAGTTCTGGGAACCCTCTGGAGGAGGTAAGTTGTAGTCATTATGATTCATAGCTGTTGGTACCCTTACCATTGATGGCTTTACTTCTCTTTGCTTGGTGAAGGGCATAGTTATCCCACTTCCCCAAATGACCTTGCAAAGCCTGCTAATTCCTCCATCCCAGTCTGTTCCTGGCTGTAATTCCCCATGTCCCCCTGACAGCTGGCCCATCTTTCGTTTCTATTCAGAGGAAGAAGGGGGTCTGGCAGTCAAATCAAAAAGGCTTCCTGAAAAGGATGGTAGGGTTCACTCTGCAGAGTTCTCAATAACCTAATCTGTGAAACGATGCTCCGTAAGCTGTAACCGGTGGTCATCAGGCTGACCCCACACATTTTGCTGCCTGAGGCAACAAGCGAGAGGGCACCCACTAAATGAGCCAGGACTGAGAAAGAGCACTCAGTCAAGATCAAGATCACAAGTAACTGTGACTGAGCCCTCCCAGAAATATTAAAGGTTGCCTGCAATGTGCCCTATGCACATTTACCTGGGAGTAAATGACACTGAACACATGGATGGAACTCCTAAGTCGTAAGAGTCTTGCATTTAAGGGTGTTTCAGTGATAACAGAGAGGAAAAGTCATTTGCTCTCCCCTTGCAAGCAGGCAAAATTAATAACAACCTGCTCGCCAATGCTGAGCTTCCCTTCCCGGCTTCAAATCCTCCCCACCTCGACTCTCAAAAGAATACTGCATGTTTCCCCTCACAGGCAATTTCCAGGTTTGGCATGCAGGCCTGTGCTTGCTTACTTCCAAATGTGATTCTGTCACAGCTTAAATCTGGCAAAGCAACCTAGCTTGTTCTTTAAAATAAAATAAAAATGCTGGACTGTGTTGTTTGCAATCCAGCCTTGTTAAGAGAGACGGATTTGAGCTTAGGACATCATTTGAAAGCTGTCCAAGTGTCTGTTCTTACTCATGTAGACACCCCAACTGGAACAGAGAGAAAGGGAGGACACCCAAACCCTGGCGGATCGAACCCCACAGGGCCATCTAATCCTCCAGCATGCTGTTTTTTGCCAGGATTGGGCCAAGGGAAGCAGTTGGGGCAAATAGCAGGTGCCAAATCCTGTGGAGGGGGCAATGGAGGCAGCTGGCCCAGCTCCTCCTCCCCGTTGCAAGATGGAATTCAGTCCCGGCTGCTCTCAAGGGATGTGGAGGATGCTGTCCAAACAATAGCACTGAGCTAACCGATTGAGTGTTGGACTAGAACTCTAGAAAACCAGGGTTCGAATCCCCCCTCGGCCATGGAAACCTCTCAGCCTCAGAGCAAAGGCAAACCCCCTCTGAAAAAAATCTGACCAAGAAAATCTGATGAGAGGGTTCCCAGAAGTCAGAGTCGACTTGCTGGTACCAAAGAACAACTAAACGATTCGGCTATAACTTGTGGGATAGTTACACCCCAAAACAGTTAGCCACGGTTACGGCTTGCGGTCCCAAAAGAATTTAATTGCTATTTTTTCGTTTAAATAGCTGTCTCTTTTCCTGTGTAAAAAGTAAAACATTCCTTTTTAAAAATTTCTGAATGTTTTACATTCAGCAGGAGACGAAAGAGCTCTGGCAAGCTCTTGAACCATCTTATCGCCTTCATCCACCGTTTAGTTCAATTACCCTTGCAAATGTAACAGTAATTAAAATATTACAGTTACTCTGCAATAGAATCATCCCCTGTTACCTTAGCATTGAAGCTGTTAGCTCCGAGTTCAATTTGTTCCAAGGAACTAATTGGGTAACCTAATCACGGCCGGACTGTGGCTCGGTCCATTTCGCTTCTGCAGGTAAAGAGTAGGTTTTATCCTTTGCCTCAGGCAGCAAGATGTCTTGGGTCTTCCCAGTTTCCCCAGTGGCCCGTAAGGAGAGACTAAAAGGGAGTGGGTATCTTCTGTCCATCACTTCCTTCTCCTCCTCAACCAGAATCCTCTATCATGGACTACATTATGTAACTTTATGTATACTTAGCTACATAGCAGAGGTGCTAAGAAATCCTATTAGTGAATTGCAAAGATGTGTAACAGGGACATTGAAACTCCCTACGTGGTGTCTCCCTCCATGCACAATGGGGCTGACGTGCATTGGTCTTGTTTTAATATATACTTTAATTTTTTTTATTAAGTAAAAAAGAGGAAAAAACAGCACAAACCAACCATAGAAAATAACAACAAAAATACAACCATGCAAACATCCACAAACATAATAACATACACAGAACTAAAACAAATACTGACAAAACATACCTAAAAATTGGTTCCCGCCCTTATTACAAACAGTTCATATTGTTTAAGCATGTACACCTAACTATTGACTCGTTCCTTTTATCACATCGTTATTAATTGGTGCTAATTACTTTTCAATTTAGTTATTTGCTTATTTAGTTTCTCAAGTTCATAAATCGTTGCGAACTTATTCTAGATTACTTTACACTCATGATCAATCATCAAGAGATAATAATTGTCTATATAAAAAGAGGGTGTTCCTGCATGGCAGGGGGTTGGACTGGATGGCCTGTGTGGTCTCTTCCAACTCTGAATTTCTATGATTCTATGATTCTATGATTCTATCTGCCTTCAAATTATTTCTGACATTATGGCAACCTTATGACAAATGTATCGTGGAGTTTTCTTGGCAAGATTTCTTCGGAGGGGGGTTGAGAGAGTGTGACTCTTTCCGCACGACACTCTTGTAGCGCGATGATTCCACTTTCAACCTCCTATGTAATCCTGGGGTTTGCAGTTCCGGGAGGGGCCAGCCCCTCCCGGAACTGCAAACCCCAGGATTCCATAGGAGGTTGAAAGTGGAATCATCGCGCTACAAGTGTCGTGCGGAAATGACCTGTGACTCATCCAAAGGCACCCACTGCACTTTCATGGCTGTGCGGGGATTCGACACTCAGCTCTCCAGAGTCATAGTTTAGTGCTCAAACCACTACACCAAGCCGACGCTCTGTTCGCAGCATACAAAAGTTTAAAAGCAATTCAACTGAAAATCATTTTTACTGTTTAGGGTGTTCTAAACCCATTGTGTTGATTTTATTGCATGCCGCCCTGAGATCTTTAGCTAGAGAGTGAGATATAAATATTCCAACAGTCAGTCCAGCAAACGTAACCATCAGCTCTGATGTTGTTGTTTTTACTGGAAAGCTGGGATATTCAAGATCTGTATAAAGAAACCCTGAACGATACAGAGGTTCCCAGGCAAGAACGGAGTAAAGTTATTGGGAAGCGCAGCTCTTTGAATTACATGGGATGATTCGAAGAAACAACTAAGGACGGCGATGCAGTTTTAGCCAAATGGAGACGCACACTTCTTAAAACATCACGGAGCGGGGGATACGAAAGAGACAAGCTAGCCAAAAGTGCCTGTGCCTCCTTTAATAACATGGGCCCTGGAGAAGACCGTCACAACTGTGCCGCTCTCAGTGTCTGATGGCTTGCAGCATTTAAAGTAGTCGGAGAATCTCATGTTTCCTCACATAAATCTATGGCAGGAGCTAAAGGGGACTGTGGCGATGTTAAAAGGCTAGGCTTTTTTTCAGGAAAAAAAAATGCATCCAAGATGCAAGGTGAGCCTTCATTCCATTCTATGTGCCTTTTTTTTTAAAGCACATAGCTAGTAGAAAAAGACTTTCCTCCTCCCTAACTGTTTTTTTTCTTCTTCTTCTTCTTCTTCTTCTTCTTCTTAAATGTGTGTTTTCAAGTCTAAAAAATGGCCTCCTTCCATTCCAGCCAGCCTCTTTGTTTCGGCCGACCCCACATGAATCAGCCGCCAAGTTCAGGATCTTTTTCCCTCTCCACTTCCCTGTCGTGGCTCCAAAAGCTTCCGTGCCATCTCGGAGGTCATTGTGTGGCGGGGGCCCAACGAACGAACGGGCCAGGAGGGTGAAGGCAATTTATATCCTCCGCCCTGACATCAGTCGAACCTAGCAACCCCCTTAGCAACACTGCCAAAGCATTACCATGTGCCTCTCCTCCACTGCTCAGATGTGCGGATGATGGCAAGCATTGTGAGGGTGGGGAGGGCGACCGGTTTGGCCTAGCAACGTGCAAGAGCCCTGACCTTGAGTTCCCACTGAAAGCCAAGAAGCCTGGCAGAACAGAGGGACAGGATGGGGAGAGTGAGGTCAAAGCAAAACCCCATATGCTCGGGTCTGTTTCTTGTCTCTGGCATAAATAAATATTCAGCCGTGGAGAGGAGCAGGGAGCCCAATGCAGCCGTGCCTCTGTCTGCACGTTTTGGGGTGGGTCTGTTCCAGCTCTCCTCATCCTCCCGGAGAAACATCTCCCATCGTTCTGAGACACCAAGGGCAGGACTTTCTAAATTTCGCTCTCCAAAGAGGCCGTTGCTTGCACGCAGAGAAGCATGTCTTTTATGTCGGATCGTCTCCTTGCTTGTGAGCGTTTTCCTCTGCTCGGAGGGGCTCGCGGGCAATCTGTTGAAAAGAAGAGAGGTGCTGCCAGTACGCTTACTGCTCGAAAAGATATGGCACTAAAGGAGACAGGGACGAGGAGGGAAGAGGAGAAAAATAACTTGTCCTTCAGGAAAAAGCAGTGCTGCTACACCCATCCCATCTCCCTATGCTTTAGAATACCTGTTGGCACTGCAGCTGAGGGAGGGAAGCAACTTCTGCTAGATGGTCTTTCAGCAGAGCTGGGGGGAATATTAGGAAATCCAAATCTCCCCTATGCAGCTTGGCACAAGTTCCTCCTGTATCTATTATCATGATGTATTCTCATATATTCTTGTTACATAGCCCCCAACTGTCTCAATTTGGCAGGGAGAGTCTTCTATCACTCCACGTTTTCACCTGCATTTAAAAGTTTCTGTCTCTGCCTTTTCCCCTTTGCCCTCAACTTGCTTCAGCTGTTGCCACTGGAATCAAAAGTGCAAAAGTAGTTAAGTCAGTAGCAGGGAGAAGAGAGGGAGGCTGAATTCTGCCCTTCCCTGTAGGCTCTGACAAAACCAAACTGCTGCAGCCTCTCCTAAGCTTGTGTCTTTCCTCTCATTATTCACTTTCGCTGGCTTAACTGTGCTCTGATGTTGCTTGACCTCCCTGCTTTTCCTCTGAGAAATGTTGGAGGGTCTGTTTTTTGCAATGGGCCTTCAGATCGGTTCCACTTTTGGTGGTCTATCATGGGGTTTTCTTGCCAAGATTTGTTCAGAGGGAGTTAGCCACTGCCTTCCTCTCAGACTAAGGGAGGGATGACGTGCCTGAAGTCACCCAGTGGGTTTAGATGGCTGAGTGGGGATTCGAACTCGACTCTCCTAGAGTCCTAGACCAACACTGAAACTCTACACTAGGTTATTTCAGAATAACTTTATTTATACCCTGCCGTTTCTCTAAGCCTGGGTCTCAAGGCAGCTTACAAATTAAAAACATTATAGTTACAGAAAGTCAAATTTAAAACTGAATTAACTATTAACATGAAAGCAATTGAATACTTACACTGAAAAATAAAAAAGGATAATATGAAATACCTGTATGATATGAAGAGGATGCAGCCCCTTGGGAAAAGCCCTTTCCTTTAAAACCTTCAGTTCTAAAAGCTTACCAGAATGAAAAAGACACCTTCACATGCCAAGGAAGGAACACCAGGAGGGAACCTTTCCAGCCTTCCTAGAGAGGACATGCTTAAATTAGGAGCAGCCACTAAAGAGGCCATGTCACAGGTACCCACCAACTGCACTTGTGAAGATGGGATTGAAAGAAGGGTCTCTTCTGAGGATTTCAGGTTCGTACAGCGAGATGAGATCTGTCAAATAGCCTCCACCTAAGCTGAATAGGGCTTTTTGGGTCATAACTGACACTGTGAAGTGTGCCTGGAAACAGATCTGTTGAAGTAGAGGAGCTGCGTGGTCCCTGTAACCTGTCCGAGGTAACATATGTACCTACTTGGTCCCTGAGAAGAGTGACTACAAGAAAGTGGGCGTTTTCCAAGCCTCACCTGGCATGTTGTGTTCTTTCCAATGCCAGGGTGCCTACCCTCCATCTGTCTTAATGTGGCAGGGACGGTCCCATTAACCCTCTGTCATCCCCTTCTTTCAGCTGCTTTTGAAACGTCCCAGTTTCTCTCTCGCCCTCCTGCCTTCTCGCTTTGTCTTCAGCGTGCTTTGACTGCTGCAAACTGGGTTCAACGTCCAAAAGGAGCTTGCAAGCAGAATTCAGAGGGCAAAAGTAGTTTGCACCCTGTTAACTCAATGGAGGGGGAAGAGGTATGTGGAAATTTGCCCTTCCCTGGAGGCTCGGGCAAAAGCAAAGTGCGGCCGCCTTTCCTAGCATGTGTTTTCTTCCTCGTTAGTAACTTCCACTGACTCGACCCAATTCTGATGTTGTTTGGCTGCATGCGTCCCAGTTTATGTGAAATGTTAGAGAGTGCCCTTTTTGTTTTCACAAGCCTTTTAAAGGGAGGCAGAGCAATCCTGCCTATCTGTACAGAAAGTGCAAATGCCGGCAATATTCAGCAAGGCGGAAGAGGCAGCTTATTTTTCCACATCTTGGCGGGTTTGTTTGTTTGCCCCTTCCTTGAACTGTTTTCCTCCGTTCAGCATCTGGGGAGGGAAATGAACTCCAGGGCAGCATCAGAAACAGTCAAGAAACGCAGGACAACCTTTCCTCCAAGCTATCTGCATATAGAAAAAGAACGGTAAACTAACCTGGAAACACAAAAATACCGTAACCCAATTCACAAGCTAAATGCTTGCGTGAGACTCCCCCTTTTTCACAGAACTGGGATTGAAAGTAGCCGCACAACATGATTTAAAGAAAAAAACAAGTGCAAATGAAAAGACAGCAAGCCAAAAGCCAACATGAAAATCATTTCAGAATTTTTGCTGTTAAAACACAATTGCATTAAAGGCACTTTATAATCATGTTTATAGATATAGCGCCCACCCAGTCAGGGATGGGCAAAGACTAGCTCCAGGCCTTCTGTCCTCCCCATCCAGCTCCCTGGGCCACTTCGCCACATCTTTGGCATTTTGCCCTCTCACCTTAACCTTTTTTTTTTAAGGCTTGTAAAAGCCTTCTGTAGTTATTTCCTGTTTAGTCTGATCACTTTGTGTTGGGGGGGGAACGCTTCTATTGGCCTAAAATGGGCACGAAAATACCTGAATATATGTTGAAGTGGCCTGTAGCACCCCTAGTCTTGGCTGTTTTTAGGCAAAAACATTTTTGGAGCCCCCCTATTTGGATTGTTGATGGTGCAGGGATGACAGCGTGCGGCATACCGTCCAACTGTCCGGATTTGGCCGAGACAGACTTGATTAATCCTCGGTCATCCCACTTTTCCTGCTGCTTTTAAAATACCCCAGTTTCTCTCACCTCCCTGCACCTTTCTCCCTTTGTCTTCAGCTTTCTTCAGTTGCTGCCAACTAAGTGTTTCTTTTCTTGCTCATTTGATAACTTTTACCATCTTGGTCACACTCTGATGTTGCTTGTTTGCAGGTGTCCTGGTTTTTATTTGCAAAATGCTGCAGGGTTAGGGTGGAGGTGCAGCAAAGCAACCCCCAACTCTGGCAGTTCCCCACTCCCTGTTATTTCTTCTCTTTCAGCAATTATCTAAAGACCAAAAGCCCTCTTAAGGAGGAAAGCCTGGCTGTACGTGGAAAATAGGGTGGCATTTCATGCCGTCCAACCATCTTGGTTTAACCGTCCTCAGTTATTCGTCGCCTGTCCTACTTTCTCAGCTGCTTTTAAAATGTCCTGGGTTCCCTTTCCTCTTGCTTTCCCTTTTTATCCTCAGTTTACTTAATTCCTGCAAACTGAATCCAAAGAAAAAGTAGTTTACATTCAGTCAACTCAGTAGGGAATAGAATCCTGCTCTGTCTAAACTTAGTACATATATTCCAAGTTTTCTCTGCTTACAATACTGTGGTTTTGTGTGTTCTTCCTCGTGCACGAACTTTTGCTTCTTGTTGCCTTTTTTTGACTGCTCTCTGATATGGCTTGGCCACATGCATTCTGCTTTTCATCTGTGAAATATTGGAGGGTGTGGGATTTAGCCTTACCTCCCTTGGAAGGGAGTTCTAAAATCTGGAAGAGGCCACTAAAGAAACCCTGTCTCTCCGAGGATGCTGGGACCAAGAGTAGGGCATCCTCCATTGATCCAAAGGCCCAGATGTGGTAGAATGCCGTCTTCCAGACCAAACACTTTTCAGTTGCAAAATTCAAAAAGAAACCAACTTCTGAACCCCTTTGTTATATACAAAGGCCATGAGAAGACAGAGAAGGAATAAAAAATAGCACAGCGACCCATTGTTAAATGATTCATGTTTTTCATTCCCAAGAACAACCCACTGAAGGCAAATGCTGCCCCTTGCCAAACAAATTTGGGCTATATATTCTTTCTATTTTTCAGGGGTGCATCTGAAAATGTAATTAGGTATTTCAGAGTAAACTCAGCAGGCGCGCCGTCCAAGCATGTTTATATCGGGACGTTTGCTCTTGAGAATAAGATTAGAACAGTCTTCCATTTCCCATCTTACATTGCCCCAGGTTGTTTAAAAAAATAAATCCAGGCAGCAATGACACCTTTATTAGAAATGAATCAATTAATTCAAACTGGGCTGTGGGGCCATACCTTCCAACATTTCAAAGGAAAAAACTGGGGCATACATGGCCGGGCAACATCGGGAAGCGGTCAAGATGGCAAAAGCTCTTACTGAAGAAGAAGAGACAATCTAGGAGAGACTGCAGCAGTTTGCTTTTGCCTGAGTCTCCTGGGAAGAGCAAGATTCTGCCTCCCCACACACCCTAATGGCCTTTCCACACTACACTGTTATAGTGCCACTGTTCCACTTTCAACCTGCTGTGGGATTCTGCGGTTTGTAGTTTACTGAGGCCAAAATTGCTCTCTGGCTGAGAGGCCCTTCCCTAAACTGCAAATCCCAGGGTTCCATAGGATGCTGAAAGTGGAATAATAGCACTATAACAGTGTCGTGCAAAAAGGCCCTGAGTTAATGGAGTGGGAACTATTCTGAGCAGTTTAGACTTTGAACTCCGTTTGCAGCCGTTGAAAACATCCTACATCATCCTGGAGGGAAGCAAGTTTGCTTAGGGGCAGAGGTGGGCAATGATGGAGGGGCAGGGCTCATTGTCACCCCCACACTTTCTCCATGGGGACTGCACCAACACTCTTAACATGACCAGGAATTACACTATGTCATATTGCTTCCTGTTTTAGTTTTGGCCAGTTTGGGGATGTGGGGGTCTTTGAGCATCAGAGGGCCATGGAGGAAGATGTCCTGAGTTTGTTAATGGTTTTGACCCATTTGAAGCGGGCTTTGGCCAAGATATTGCCAACTAAGATTTGAATGCCTTGGAAGTCTTAGCGAAACCACATCAAGGAGGACGTTCTTTGGGAAGGGGGGAGGAAGAAAACAGGAGGTGAGCTGGGCTGGTTTTTAAGGCAGGACAGACTCTCTTCCTCTCTAGATTAGGATCTAGAATGCCGGCTGTGAAAGCCAAGGTCACTCTGTCAGCTGACATTTGTGCTTTTAGGCTGGGGGCGGCTGTGGGGGACGGAAGAGAAGGGACTGTGTTGTACTGTGGAGTGAAGCCACAAGATGTCAGGAGGCGGCTGTGCTCCGTCGTCCGGCCACAACAAGGACACCAGAACAAAGCTGCCGGATTTTAGCCTAATCCAAGGATAGGGAACGTGTTCCTCCCCCACCCTCTGGTTTTGCTGAATTTCGTCTCCCGTTAGCCCCAGCCAGGGTGGGCAGATGCCAAGGATGATGGGTGTCGCTTTCCAGCAACGCCTGGAGGATCACAGGTCCCCGTGTTTTTTGCTCTGATCCTCTCTACAGCAGAGCTTGGAATGTGACTTTAAAGAAGCATTTAGCTATAGTTGCAAGATCCCCAAAGGAAAGTAGTTGTTGTTATAGTTAGATACTTTAAAAAAAGGTAAATGTTTACTTTCTTGCTATTCAAAAGTAACTAAATTATGTAACTTTAGATTGTTTTTGGGGGGAAAAAAACTGGCTGGAGATTTTGTTAAAAGTCAGTTTTTAAGAGAGAAGTTATAAAGATTGGGTGACCCAAAGAGGGATGCCTTTAAGGACAAAAATGGGACAGAGACACTTTGGAAAGAAAGATTCAGAGGGCCAGTGCTGGATTAGCCTCTAGCATCTTGCACAGAGCAGAGACAACGGTCGGTCGGTGAGAGCGTCAGCAGTCTGTGGCTGGTGAGTGGAGGGTGGAGCTGAAAGCGCTGAAAGATGCCAATGCAATTTGTACACCAATTTACTGCTTCTCAGCTTTGGCAACCTTGCATGGCATGCCAGGGCTCTCCTGGAATTCGGTGTCTCGCTGCTGCAATGGCTGTGGAGGAAATCATTGCAAATTACACAGCAAAACAGACAAATTGCCTTCTACAAATGGCTCACGGACGGTACCCATAAAACTATTGGTTCAAACTTTTTTTTTTTTTTTGCAGCCCACGTTTGCAGAGCCAAACGCAGCAGAATGCTTGGCTTCCTGAAGTCGTAATAAAAAGAGCAGAACGGTGGGCTCCGCCAGAGCTGAAATAAAGCAGGAGAGAAACTGAAAGCTAATCAGTGTCACAAGCTGTTTATGCCAAGCAGAGAGAGAGGCAGGGGCCAGCAATCCAGAATGGCTTTTCCAGATGGCATTAGAGCCACATCAAGAAGGAGCTCCTTTCAGTGCACGGTGTGGGCAAAAAGCATGCCAGCCTTGATTATTTAATTAATCTACCTGTGATTTATTTAAGCCATTCCTGTCTCACCTCTCAGCTTCGCCAGGGCTCCTGAGGTGAGGTATATGTGATAAAAAAACATTTGAAACACAAAATACGCAGATGAACACTTTTTAAAACCATCTAAAATCACTCCTTTAAAGATGATTTAAAACTAGGCAGTTCAAACAGCAAGAAAAATCTCAAGGACAAAAGACCATGCACCTTAGCGGCCTACCTGGCTGGTTTGATGTCAGGGAGGAAAAATCCAAAGGCAACAACTGATGATTATGTATACATTTGGAAAAGAATACCAGACTACTCAGGCCATTTCTGCACTACGCTGTTATAGTGCTATTATTCCACTTTCAACATCCTATGGGATCCTGGGGTTTGCAGTTGAGTGAGGGGCAGTTAGAGGGCCTCAGTAAACTACAAACTCCAGAATTCCACAAGATGTTGAAAGTGGAATAATAGCACCGTAACAGTGCAATGCGGAAATGGCCTCAGAAAAACTAAGAATGATGTTAAGGGAGTTGTTTCCACCGGTCTCCATTTCAAAGCAAAAGTGGATCAGCCCAGTCCACACTGGAACGTGGTTATGGTTTGGCTCTTACCCACTGTTCATATCCCATGATGCTCCAAAGGGATTAGGTCAGGTGCATTGTGGAATGTTAAAAGGGTGGCCAGATCTTACGCCCCTGCTGTCCGTCCCATTCAAACATGAGAGTAGGTAGATTGGTCCAAGAGATAGGGCCTTTTTTGTGGTGACACCCCCATGCTGGAACTCCAGTCTTCCAGAGATTCTACCCATTCTTTCTCCTGTCTTTTGACACATGGTACGAAACCTTGTGTTTTCAGCATAGCTTTTGATTACCTATCTGCTATTTTCACCGTGTTTCTGCAAAAGCATTAGCACTTCTTGGATGGCTTGAACTTTGTTCTTTGACTGCTTTTGTTCTGTTGTGTTCTCTCTTTTATTGGAAGTTGCGTTTGAGTTACGGGTTGAACCGAAAAAATGGAGTCCAAGTATCATAAGCAAAGCTAAACTAGGCTTAGACACGGGTCATTCTGTCATTGTGTGACAGATTGAGATCTCGATAGAGATTGTGGATCTCCACCATAGTGGCTGGGTCACAAAGATACATGTGACAGGTTGCGGGGAGACTGTTCTCTCCTGTAACACTTTGCTGCCATGTCAAGCGGCTTGAGGTGACTGCTTTGCTCTGCCCAATGGTAGGGCTGGCTCAATGATCCTTAATATATATATGGTTTTATATATATTTTAGAGGGAGATTTGTTCATACTATTTAACCATTCTGGTGATTCTTCGGCAAGTCTCCTACACAGAGACATAGCTCTTCCTGTGGGTTCTATTTTTGATCTTTCCTCGGTTGGCCATGTTTGCTTTACATTAAAACGACATCTCACGCCCCCATTACGAGTAATCCCTGCAGCCGCCTTGGCATTACATTTTCTGTATTAATCTTTTAAGCATTTTGAGCAAAGTCAAGGTTTCATGTTTTAATCATCAGTGTTTTTCTCCGAGGAGTTGTAAAAATTTATGGCGCTTCTCTATCCTATTTGACTTGACATCTTTAGAGTTTGGTGCTAATGGCCCATTCAGCGGGCTTGCACTGTGCCGTGGGTCTGCACTTTTTAACAAAGTTAAGAATTGGCGGGGCAGGGGGGAAGGCTTCTATGTGCCTTAAGCTCTTACAGATGCTTAAAACGTTGGAAATCATTCCGGCCAAATTTGTAGGGGTGGGGAAGATGGGGGTCATGGATAGGGAGGGAGAGAGAAGCCATTTTGTCGCTTTAGGCAAGGGACAAAATGGTTCCCCCTCCCAATACAGGAAATTGGCAGTTGACTCTTAGCAGTGGCGGGCACCATCTTGGAGAAGGCTGCTTTTAATCCAGCATGCATTCATGTATACAATAGCAGTGCGGCCGAGATGATGCTCACAGGGCCAGGGTGCTTGGATTCGGTTGCAATCCTCACTTTAGTTTTAGGATGAGGTGGGGTTTCCCTGGCAACAGTGTGTCATTATGAACTATCCCTGTTGACAAATCAAGGTGAAACGCTGCATTCTTGAACGGGAAATTAAGGCATGGCGTCCCCTCCAACTGCCCCAGTTTGGGAGTCCTGATTAATTCTCTGTCATCCCACTTTTTAAGATGCTTTTAAAATATCCCAGCTTCTGTCTCCTCCTCCCCTTTGGTCCTCAGCTTCCTTAAATTGCTGCAAACTGAGTTCAAAGTGCAAAAATAGCTTGTACTAAATTCATTGTGTTGCGGGGGGAGAGGACAGGAGGGAGTGGAGTCTTGCCCTTCCCTGTAGGCTCAGGCTAAAGCAAACTGCTGCCGCCTCTCCTAGCTTGCACACTCATCCTCACTGACTCCTTTGCTGTCCTGATCATGCTCTCGCGTTGCTCGGTCCCACGGGGTTTTCGCTGGTGACAGGTTAGAGGGCATGACACAACTGCCAGGGTTTTTGGTCTTTTCTCAGGGTGTGGGTCTATGGGGACTGTCATGATGAGCGCTTACATCTCAAAATGTACGGCTGCATTCAGGAAAATCTCAAGGCCTACAGAGGCACCTCACGATGGGCCAGCATTTGCAAACGCTTCTCTGATTCTCAGCGATTTCTTGTGCGCGGCTTTCTCATCCACAGGGTTCTCTTTCTCCACAGGCCTAGAATGCTCAGAGGGCGAAAGATTGCTATTGGCTTCCTTTCAGGGAAATTTTTAAAAAATCAGCGGCTTAAATGCAACAACAACAACACGTGATGCTGCGATGCCATAGCTGCCGAAGTGAAACTGTAATGAGGTATCTTGACTGTTTTTCCCACAGTTCTTCATAGATCATGTTGTGGGTTTTTTTTTTTTCACTTTTCTTACTGTATTTTGCCTTGCAAAATACATATACTAGTTTGACCGGAGAGCTGCAGTTTCCGTTTAAGCCACCGATGTCTTGAGAGGGTGCACCAGCGCCTCAACAATGGGCAAGCAACAATGCAGGATCAGACAACCCTGGCCGAGCAAACTCATCGCTGGAGTTTCAAGCTAAGACCCATAAAATGTTGTCGGAACAGTGGAAGCCGAGCGCCTCTTCTGCAGGCTATAATCGCCCCTCTGTCTGCTGGAAAAAAATATATACCCCCTCAACTCTCAACCCCTTTGTCCTGGCCTCTGTCGTCACCTTGCATTACACGGTGGCCAATAACATGCTTTTTGGCTGCGATAAATATTCAGTGCAGGAGCTGACTGAAACTGCAACTTTTGCGGAGTTTAGAACCTCTTTTAAACCAGATTGTTCAGCCTCGAGCTAATCCATCGCAACTGGAAGCCACGCGGGGGCACAGACTGGGGCTCGCTAGGCAGAACTGGAAAATATTTGAAAAAATATTTTTAAAGGGGCTGTTTTCAAACAGCACACCGTAATCAGATTGGTCTGTAGGGAACCTGCCTTATGCTAGATCAGATCAGAGACAAGAAGTAACTGCCTATAAATAAACTAGTTTCTTCTTCACCTTTCCCTTCTCTTATTTTTTATATCCATCCTTTTCCCAATCATGGGAGTCAAGGCTGCGGATGGATTATTAAAATCTATCCAGATTAAAAACCATGCAAAAATAATCTTTACTAGACACACATACGGAACAACGGAACAATCTGTGGAGTTTAAGCCATTGAAAAATCATTGGAAGGGACCATCAAAATCAACAAAGCAACACACCATTAAAAGCCCATCGCAGTCAATTCCTAAAAGCCTGACGAAATAGGAAGGATTTCACTTGCTGATGGAAGGAGAGCAAGGAGGGATCCATCCCGTCCTCTGTATGAAGTTCCAAAGTCTGGGAGCAGCCGTCAAGAACGTCCTCTCCCTTCTTCCTTCCAAATAAGCCTGAGAAAGTAGTGGTACAGAGAGAAAGCCACCCTTTGGGAAACTTAGATTTTCAATAGGTTCATATTGGGAGATATTGCAATGATGGAGTCCTTCATTACAGTTTCCAATTACAGAGGTATAACTACCTTGTGACAATTGTAACTTAACAAGAGATAACCACATTCTTTTCTTTTTTCTCTTCCTTCTTTATTTCCTTCCTTCCTTCCTTCCTTCCTTCCTTCCTTCCTTCCTTCCTTCCTTCCTCTCTCTCTCTCTTTTTTTTGGGTATAATATTTTAGTTACTTTTATTGTAATGGAGGTATAGCCTCACTAAATGGCAGAGGAAGAATATCATATGGTTCACATGCTGATTCATGATTTGTCATGAGTGCCTAGATGATGAAAAGATTAGATGTAAGAGGAGCAGCATTCTGATTTGTAAAGTAATTTAAAATGTATTTGTTTGTGTGTGTGTGTTTGTTCCCTTATGGCAACTCCATGAATTTCCTGGGGTTTTCTTAGGCAAGGACGATGCAGAGGAGGTTTTGCCAGTTCCTTCCTCTGAAACGTAGCCTACAGCACCTGGCAGTCGTTGGCGGTCTCCCATCCAAGTCCTAACCAGGGTTGACCCTGCTTAGTTCCCAAGATCAGACGGGATCATGTGCAGCAGTTATTTATTGCCTCTCAGCCCACTAGGGCTGTCAAGACGATGGACAGCAGATGAAAACATTTCAAATATACACAGATAAAAGGCTTCGAAGAGGGTGCACCTTTCTAAATTATTAGAGCAGCCACCCCTGGCTTAAAGGATGGAAAGCCATGCAAAATTATGCTGTCTTAGCTGCTCTGTGGAAGCTCCAAAGGGATGGAGCCAGTCTGATTTCCCTTGGGAGGGAACACCACGGTTGGGATGCCACAGAGAAAGCCCTGCCATGTGTACTCCCCAACCTAACCATTTTCTTTCAGGTGCCACGAGACCCTCCGGCAGTGCAAATGCAACTTTCTAAAGTCAGTGTTAGAGTTATAGGGCTGTGACCCCACTAAATGGTGAGGAGGAGGTTCAAGCACTGCCTTATCGGGTGACTCATGCTAATGTCTCACCCCCTGTTGTGGGATGACAGTGCAGTGATGGCCACGTATAGGCGAGCTGCAATTTGCAGTGCCCCATTTTATGACTTTTCAAATTTACACTTCTCCAGAAATAAAGAGGGAAAAAATGAAAGTCTCACCCACAAGGCACTCTCTTGTGCCATTGAGTGAAGGAGGAGAGTGAGGTGAGAAACTGAAGCTGTGGTGAGTTTGGGTGCGGAGTTCTGAGTGTTAAGAAAAACCGATTGGACTGGGTTTCTTTTACCCACCTACGAAAGTAGAGATCTCAAGAAAGCAACTGCTGGAAAGAAGGGGAACCAGGAGGGGGAAGAAGAAACTTGAGTCTTGCTGTCTTTTGAAGGAGGATGTGAAGGAACAGAAGACACTGGAATCTTAAAGAGTTTTGGTGTGACCAGGAAAGGTTTCCCCGACTTGCATAAGGGTGCGTGCGTATGCGAACAACTGAAGTCTTACTGTCTGGAAGGAAAGGGTTTCTCTAGCTGATAGATAAATCTCTTTAAAATGGGCGGCAGGCTGAGTCTCAATTTATATTGTGAGTTTGGGAACACAACCCTGATGTAAATTCAGACTCACCTGTATTGTTATTATTATTAGATCAGCAGCTTGTAGCATTTGAATTTTTAAAGTTTTCTTAAAATCTACTGAATGTAGTTACTTTTGGGAAACAGTCGTGTTACTTTAAAAAGAAAATATAACTGTAAGCGTAACTAACTACAAAGGGGAGAGTCTTTTGGACCTAGAACTGTAACTAATTTACAAAAGTAAAGCAGATCCACTGTTTTTTTTAATTTCACTAACCAGAACCAGGTTAAAAGGGATACACCTGAATTTTTTTTTTAAAAGGGGGGAGTACACCAGAGCATTTGTTTAGAGAGTCCAATGTGATCTGAACTTGTACTTCTTTTAAACAAAAGCCCATTCTTGCTTCCCTCCAGCTTTCTTGAGATGGGGAAAAAGTCATTTTTGCTGTTGCTTCTGAATCAGAATTTTAGAAGCCCTTCCTCTGCCTATCGCAAATAAAGCAGAGATCTAGTAAGAGATCCTGGTCTACCTTCTGCCTAGCCGCAGTTAGGCTTCCTGAAAATAAATTCCACAAAAAAGGAAAATATGAGATAATTCACTTGGATTGCAGAATGGTTGTGCCGGCGGGGGCAGGGGGAGAGTTCATCTTTTCCTGAGCAAACAATTGATCCCATCAGTTCTATAGCCTCTTTTTAATAACATTCTTTTGCTACCCTAATCTGATTTTTTTTTTAAGATCCTTAATCTTGTGGTGCATTCTAATACTGCATTGCTGGATGTCTGGTGAAGCCCTTTGGGGCCTTATTAGCGTATGGAGTATGTGCTTGCAACTTGTGCATGTGTGTGTGTGTGTGTGTGTGTGTGCCCATGCACAGAGGAATCTGACCTGTGAGCCTGCTCTCTTTTTGGAATACCCCCTTTGGGTGGGGGGAATCCATTTCTTCCTTAGCTTGGGGCTGCATTGGCCAACGGGCCACATTGGAATCCACACAAGGGAGGCAATTCTCCAAGTTCCTGAAATTAATTTCTATCAAAGCACTCAGCTGGCAAGCCCTTGGCAGTTCGGTTGCCAATAATTAATTCTTCCCTTGTAAGCTGCTACTGTTGGAATTGGCACTTCAGAGATCTTAGAGATCTTATGTAATCTTGAGGTAGCAAAAGTCAATTGGCTTTTTGGCTCACAGTCACAATTCCCTCCCCGAAGCAAAGCATCTCCGTTCTGGTGCAAACATTTCCACGAGACTGAAGCCGGTTTCTTCTGTATCTTGAGCACGGCTTGGAAAGTTACCCTTTAGACTACAACTCCCAGAATTCCGCTCCACCAGCATGGCTACTGACCATGCTGACTGGGCAAGCTGTGGTGCTGAGAACCCAAACTTTGGCAAAG
The DNA here is from genome assembly GCA_948474755.1 of Ctenosaura bakeri. NCBI lineage: Eukaryota > Metazoa > Chordata > Lepidosauria > Squamata > Iguanidae > Ctenosaura > Ctenosaura bakeri. The sequence continues at coordinate 31,963 of CAOLHI010004115.1, read as the reverse complement.
CGCTATGCCTGGCACAAGGCCAGCTGAGAATTGGCAAGTTGCTTTCCCGCTGCACCAACAAGTCTTATTTCCAGCTGGCATTTTGCAGTTTGAGCTGTTATTTGATTTTTTTATTCCTTACCCTTTCCCCAAAGCTGGGACTGAAGGCAGTTTACCAGATGGAAAGAAAGAGAAGCACAAATGTACAAAAATTCCATTTAAAATACTGCTGCAAAGATTTCTGTAAAAGCCCTTGTATTCTGTGTCCTGATCAAAGTGCCTCTCCAAAAAAAGTTTAGACTCTAGCAATCTAGAATATTAATCTAACAATACATATGGTGACTAATTTAGTGGAAAACAAAGCAAGTTGGTCACACAGATTCTTTACGGCTGCATCCATGTTTCGTCAGCAGGTGGAATGGCCACGGAGGGAACAGAGCTATGGAAGAAGAGGAAAGAGCCCAACAGCTGCTGGTCTTAGCCAAAATGATGGGATGGCCTCCCGTCATCTCAATTCTATATGGGCCACTGGGAGAGCGCTTCCAATACATACGGCCATGTGGTGGAAGAGTGCCGCTCCTGATTCGTTTTGATGACAACTTCATCAACCAGGGTAACTAATTCACTCTCCTTGCTCTGCGGTTGAAAGCGGTGATAACAAGACTTTCAAGTTTTACTCTCACTTGTGACAGACTAGCCCAGAGGCGTCAGAGAGTGAGAGAAATGCTGGAGCAGAAGTCTTTTTCTCCCCTCGTTCTGATGAGCTCTCTACTTTACAGCTGGAAATGGCTTCTTTGTACTCCGGAATTTAAATCTATTCGGCCGCTGGGAAGCTCTTGCCTGAGGTCAGTGGGTTTTCCAAATTCAAGTCCTGAGTAGTCAGAAGGAAACACCACCGAGTTGTTAACAGCAAAGCGAGGGCAAAAAAAGCTTAAACAGATAAGGCTGTTGTTTTATTGTTAACTCGCAAAGCACATGTTTGTTATGCTAGCCATTTGTTCCTTCGAATTGTTCTGTTACTCACAAAACAACACCCTCCCTTCGCTTTAAAAGATTTTTGTCTTTGTGGCCAGCAGCAGCCCTATGGGAAGCCCTTGCCTTTCGATGCCCTGTTAGCGGACAACTTGCCGTTTCGATGCTTCCGAATTGAGGATGAGTTGCATTTATTTGACCGGGGTTCTACTTTTCATCAGTTTTCTCACCTATGGGGGCTTGCTTGGCACCATTTGCGTGTGCACGCTGTTTGCACAGTGAGCTGAAAGGGGAGAAAAAAGGTACAAAGCCAGCTGAGAGACTTTGCAAGCAGCACACACACATGGTTGGTCCCAAGTGAGTCTCCATAAGTTCTTCCTGCTTCCTACCGTACAGTCCATGGGTTCTGCTTTGCAGCCAATCCCATCTTCTGACAGTGCTCCAGTCCCTAACCTCTCAGGTAAGTGGGGGAAGCCTGTATCTGGAATCTTCCTCCTGGAGCCCACTGCTTGATTGTCCTATAGTGTTCCAAAACATGGTTTCATTGCAAGGCATTCTAGGAAGGAAAAAAAGTAACTGTCACGGAAACAGTTGGCCCCTGCTGGGAATGGAGAGGTGCCATTTTGTTGCATTTGCATTTGTGGGTTTAACTTTCATGGATTTGATTATCTGCAAATTTCTCCAACCTCTGCCCCCCACCCCAAGAACTTCTTTTCTGGTGGAACCTTCCTTCCCAGCCTCTCCAATCAGGCCACCCAGCCCTTTAAAAACCTGCCAGTTCCCCAAAAGGAACTTTTCCTGCTTCTGGACTCCCTTTCATAACTGCAACCATCTTCTAAAAGTGTGTTTGATAGTTCTTCTGTTTTCCCTATCTGGCAGAGGTTATATAAGCCAAACACCGCCTTTAAATTTAGCTTTGCTCTTCTCATGCAATGCTTGACAGCGGAGCGTGAAAAAGAAACCAGGACATGGGAAGTTACTTTCTAAAAGTAACTGGTTACTTTCAAAGGCCCCCAAACCCTGGTTTGGCACCATCATAATTAGTTATTTAAAAAAGCAACTTCTTATGTTCACTGTATGGAGAAGCAATTAAAAGATACCCTATTTTTTACACACTGCTGGCACAAGGTACATAACAGATCTAAGTAGTGAAATAATCCCCCACAAACTACAAAAGTAACTAAACATTACAGTAGCACCACAAAAGGTGTGAAGTTACTCCTTGTTGTGTTATGATCATAATCTAACTTACAGCTACATCCCGTTTTAGCCTCAGCTAGAGGAGATTCATTAAAATCAATGCTACTTCTCAATTACTCTTTAGAGAGTAAGTCCTTTTGCTTTCAGTGGCTGTTCTAGTTGGGACTAAAATTGGATTTAGCCTATACGTATGGATTAGCTGTTCCCCAAAAAAAAAAAAAAAAGATAGAAATTTTAAGTAACTTGTTATTTCCAGACTCTGAAACAACTTCTCCATACCAGAGGATGCTTCAAAAGGAAGCTTTTATTATATGTTTGTCCTGCCTCGTTCCTGAAATGTTACGGTGACGATGACAGATGAGATGTTATGGTGAGCACCGGCAAGTTCAAAGAGTTCTTTCTCTTGTGTGTCAAACATCAGCCCCAAGAAGAACCAGTATGGCCTACCACGCAGGGTTGTTGTGAAGATAAAATGGGAGGAGGAGAGCTCTACATGCTGCCTTGAGCTCCTTGGAAGAAAGGAAACAAATAAAACTTGTGGCATGTGTGTAGGAGAGCCAGTGTGGTGCAAAGTGTTGGACTAGGACCGTGGGAGACCAGGGTCTGAATCCTTGCTTGGCTGTGGCAACCCAATGGGTGGTCTTGGCTAAGTCCAACTGTCTCTCAGCTTTACTGGAAGGACCTGAAAACCCTCTGATAGGGATGCCCCAAGTCAGAAACAACATGCATAAGTGCCACCTTTAGAACAGAGCCAAAACCATTATTCTCATCACATACTTAATTAAACTTTCCCTGGGAATATAGGACTCAGCCGGCCTGGAACCCATTTTAATTTTATTTTTTTCTCCCCCTCTCAGTTTGCTTGCCCATTCTTGCTCCAGCCGAAGGATGATTCTTCTCTATGCAGACAGTAAGAAGACTAAAGGTCGGGGCTCTTCCGACACTGTTGGTCTCTCTCTTATCTTTTATTTGTCCGGGCCAGCCCTTTGGATTGGAACAAGAGACTTCGGTGGCGAAAACTTTGAACTCCGAGCAAGTTAAGAATCAAAGCAACCTTCATTAGCAGATGAGGTGGAGGGAGCTTCGTGCCTTTGTTTGGCATAAGACTGCCCGGCAACGTTGAGACTCCTCCTTTCCATCCGTCCTAAAAAGAGCAAAGTAGCTCCCCACGGAACAAACGATAAATCAAAACTAGTTTAAAAAAAAACATTACCTTAAATACGCTAGAGCAAGGGCTGAGGCGAAAAGGAAGAAACCTGGCTGGGGAGGGCAGAGATGCACAAAAATGCTTCTCTTTAAAGGTGTTTCAGTGAGTGCTTGAGAATGGACTGAAAAGAGCTCAGAAAGAGCTGTCTCTGTTCCAGCTAAGCTTTGTTTGCCCGTAGCGATGTTGGCCTCTCGCCATATCTAATTGGCTATGCGGCACTGCGATGCCACCTTCTTTACACGGCTCCAAGTTTCAATGGTATTTATTGGTTGCACATTTTTCTTTCCTGTCTTTCCAAGAGCCTCAAAGCAGCATCTTTTTCTCCCTCTCTTCCTCGGCCATTGATCCTCACAACAACCCTGTGAGGTAGGTCAGGCGGAGGATGAAAATGTGTCTGCGCGTATGGGAGAGATGGACTGATCCAAGGTCACCCAGTGAGTTGCTCGGTGGGGATCTGAACAGCCCAGTTTAATCACCCTACCACACTAGATCTCTAGTGAGCTGTGATCATTGGTGGAACTACTGCCCACAAACCAGGATTCTCCCTTGTTTGCACTTACTGATGTCACTATGAAGCCAAACATGTTGCGCTATAAAGCCGTGTGATGCCATGATCTTCAACTGGCTGGTGGGTCAGCTATGTGACTCTCCGAGGAAGAAGACAAAGTAGGAAGAAGGGGAAGGGATGGTATTAGAAGGGGAAAATGTCGCAGCAGACTCTATTACAGTTGCCTCCGTGCATAGTGGCCATGGGTTTTTCTTGAAGCAGGGGGTCCCTTTAGGTTCCCCGTCCTTCTAAATTGTATTTTTCAGTCCTACATATCTTGGAGTTGTCCTGTACCCACTAACACTCTTGTGTGTACAGATGGCACAACTTTGGTGATACAAAGATTCACACTTAAGAGCATCGCGATTAGTGTATTTGCTACATCTGAGAAACACATATTTGAATATCTGCCAACCAAGGAGAACATGTACCTGTTGAACTGGCCTTCAGCCCATGGAACAAGTCTGCCATAAGAGCAAGATAAGCCTATGCATGTTTACTCAAGAGTAACATAGAAACAGAGAAATGTAGAGTTGGAAGAGACCCCAGGGGCCATCCAGTCCAACCCCATTCTGCCATGAAGGAACTCACCTCAAAGCACTCCCGACAGATGGCCATCCAGCCTCTGCTTAAAAACCTCCAAAGAAGGAGACTCCATCACACTCCATGGAGGCAGCAGCAGATTCCACTGCCGGACAGCCCTGACCGTCAGGAAGTTCTTCCTGAGGTTCAGGTGGAATCTCCCTTCCTGCAGCTTGAATCCATTGCTCCTTGTCCTGGTCTCTGGAGCAGCAGAAAACAAGCCCACTCCCTCCTCTACATGGCATCCCATGAGTAACGCCCACTGCATTCAACAAAACTCGCTCCCAGGAAAGTGTGCATAATAAGGACTGCGATCTAAACATTTTAGCTTTTTAGGTAAGAAGGGAAAAGTGATCTCCCTGATATGGTTGTACTCCAACTCCCATCGCCCCCAAGTGTTAGCTGATGGTACCCGGAATCCAACAATATCTGCGGGAGAACAAGTTCTTAATTCCTCGCTTAAGGTGACACAGAGACTCAAGAAGTGACATCCAGCGTTTCTCAGATTTATTAATGCCCACCTGATAAACCAAAGGGGGTGTGTGTGGAAATCAGCGAAAATCAACTGGTACCTGCAGATATTCTATTAACCACAGGCCAAATGTGGAAGAGAAAACAACACAGCGCCACTTACAGTTGCCTGAAGTTTTCAAAACATTTCAACCGTGATTCTGTGGGATATCCTTGAGAACGACACTTCCCTCTTAGAAGCCAAATCCGACCGCTAGTCCCAACTAAAAGAGATTCGTTGAACCCACGGCAATTACAGAAGGGTTGCCTCCAGTCGATTCCAAAGGTCTACTCTAACTGGTAGGATTCAGCGCTCGGTTGCTGACCCCCGTTGAGCCCACCCTTGAATAAAAGAACTTCGAAGATGGATTTCAATGCAAAATGACCAAGCAAGAATTCATGTCACAGTTCAGCACTATCTCCTACTGCTTGAGAAGGGGTTTTTTTCCACCTCCCCACAACGCTGCATGCGGTCAGCAAGGATGTCTCTGTTAACCACCTGTTTGGTAATGCCCAGTGTTCAGATAAGCATCATTCTGTAACTTTTTGCACATCGCTTCCCTCTGACCCAGTTGCTTCACCCATCTGCACACACCCAGCACAGGTACGATCCTGGCAACCGGGGCCGTCCTTTCGTGCATCTGCCTAAGCTGGCTGCAATGCGCCCTCCACCAAACAGCGTGGGGTCCTGTGCCAGCCCAGGGTTGGCTTTGGGGTGCAGAGGTTGCTGCTAGGGAAGTTTGCCCAGGGCGCATGGCAGGCCCCTCTTTTTACAGCAATGCCACCTGGCGTGGTGCAAAAAACGAATCCAATCCAAACCCTTTGGAAATAAATGGTGTCTGCTGCTGCATTTAAAGGAAACCTCCCTCTCTGCTTTTCTCCTTATAATTACTGCAACGGTACATGATTCTTTAACAGAAGAAACATTTTATTAATAGGCAGGTTTACCATCCCATCACTCAACTTCTCCAAAACTTGGCTGGAAACTTTTTAATGCCGTTTTTTGTGTGTGTTCCTCCTCCTTGCTCCGGAGGCAACCCCAGGGTGGCTCCTCAGAAGCCACTCCATTGCCTTCAGTGGGATTTGCTCCCAGGTCAGTGGACAGATCCACTTGCCTATGAGTAAGCCTGATGGAAAACAATGGCCAGTCCCCTGCCTGGGCTGGAGGAAGGGAGTCTTTTTCTTTTCTTTTCTTTCCCGAGTGGATCAGCCGGCGCCAGGCGCGCGCATACAGGGGAAGCCCTTTTGGATCTCAAGGAGCCCCGCTCAGGATCGCGGGCTAAAAGGGGAAGGATTCCTTCCCGGAGCGCTTCCCCCCCGCCTCGTCTCTCCCTCCCCTCTCTTGAGTGACTTCAGAATCGCTCCCCCGATCTCTGGGCCCCGCGCGCCGGCCCCACTCCCCGGCTGCGGTCTCTCACCCGAAGCCCCTCTCCCCATTGACTCCCAAGGGAAAATAAAGGGCCCGAAAGGTGTCCGGGCGCGGGGGCGCGCCCAGGCTCCCAAGCCCGTCCGCCTCAGCCGGCCGCCAGGTCTCCGGGACAGAGCAGGACGTCCCTCGGGGGCCCCCTCAGAACCGGGGGAAGGGGAGTCATGGGGGGGCGGGGGAGAAAGCTGGAAAGAAGACGGAGGAGAAGGCCAAGGGATGGGGAGAGGAGACGCGTGAGGGAAGCTTCGGCGGCTCCGCGCGCTCGCATTCCCCCCCACGCACGCGCACCCCCCCACGCCGCCTCCTTTTCTCTCCTCTTCTTTTGGCGCGCCTCGAAGCCCCGCGCGCGGACAAGGCAGCCGCGCTCTCCGCCGGGCAGAGGGGGGTGTGGCCGCGCGCGAGCGAGCGCGCGCCTGCCCGCCCGCCCGCGGCTCGGGGCGCCTCACTGTGCGCGCGTGCGTGGGGGGGGAATGCGAGCGCGCGGGGCCGGCGAAGCTTCCCTCACGCGCGCTCTGCCCCCTCCTCAGCCGCCCCGAATAAAAATGCCCACCCGGGCGGCCTGAGGGAGAGCCCCACTCCTCGCCGCTCTTTGAGGGGGACGCGCGGGCTCGCCTTGTCTTTTCCCTCGGCGGCTGCGCCCCCTCAGCCGCCCTCTCTGTGCGTGTCTCCCTTTCTCTCTCCCCACGTTCCCATTTTGGCTCCTATTCAAATGTGGGTCAGGGGTGAGCGGCTCCCGACGTCACGGGCGGCCAAGATGGCGCTGAGAGGAAGGCTGTGAGGCGAGGGACGCGCCGCGGGTATAAACCGGGCGGAGGGCAGGGGCGCGCTGGCAGAACGGACGGCCAGGGGCGCCAGGCAGGAGGCGGCGGCGGCAGGAGGCGGCGGCGGAGAGGGCCACGGCGGAGGAGGAGGAGGAAGAGGCGGCGGAGGAAGAAGAAGAGGCCAAGCGAGCACCGGCCCCCGCAGGAGAAGCATGCAATTCAAAAGGTCAGCGGCGATAGCGGTGCCCCTTCGGCTTTTTCCGCCAAGCGGGCAGCACCACTCCTTTGCGGGGGGGGTCTCTGAGGGGACGCGCCTAAGCGGGACGCGCGGGTAGAGGAGCCAGTGGAGCAGCGGCGGCGGCGGCGGCGACCGCCGCTTCTTCGCCCGCGGTCCGCGGGGGGCTCGGCCGGGCAGCCACCCTCGCCCGCTCTCCTTTTTCCCCTCCGCTTTCCCTCCCCTCGCCCCCCCGCCCCCGCCCGGGTGGCTCCGTCCACGCTGGGAGCTGACACAAAGGAAGGCGGCGGCGGCGGCGGCGGAGGGGGGTCTCCGTGGTGGTGTGGCGTGTGCGCGGGTGGCGGCTCCTCCGCCCGAGGCGGCTCGCCTTCTCTCCGGCTCCCGAGTGGGCACGGAGGAGCCGCCCCCGCCCCTCTCTTGCGGCTGAGGGCTTTGGTTTCCCCCGTGAGGGAGCGAAAGAAAACCCCACCGCGCCGACCCAGGACGCCGAATCCCCCCGCCAGTGGCTTGCCAAACTTCGGCCCCCTCCCCTCCGCCGGGGCGCTGGGTTCGCCGCTTTGCCCGGGCCCTGCTGCCCCGTAGCCGAGCCCCCTGCCTCCCGAGGAGAAGGCGGCGGCGGCGGCGGCGGCGGGGCGTTGGGGAAGGGATGGCAGCCGCCTCCGCTTCGGAGCGGCCCCGGGCAAAGCCGGACCGCGCCCCCTCCCCATCCCTTGGTGAAAGACTGCAAGGGTCAGTCACTCTTGGGGGTTCAGCGTGCTCGCGCTTTGGGGGGATAGGGGCCCGCGCACATGGGCAGAGGCGGGGTGCGTGTGTGTGTGTGAGTGGTGCTTTTCAGGACGCGATTGTGGTGGGAAGCGGGAAAGCGGACCCCTCTCGCCGCCCGAGCGGTCGCCAGGCTGGCATGGCAAGGGACCCCCCCTTCCTCTTCCTCCCTGGCCTCTTTTGGCGCCGATCCGCCAAAGGACACCCCCTCCCCATCTGTAATGATAGCAAAAGGAGCCATCCCCACGATCTCATGCTTTTGCTGCGGGGGGGGGCACCACGCCCCTCCCTTTGCCGAGCTGCGGTTGAACTTTTGCCACATCGCTTCTTCCATCTCTGTCTCCCACCCACCCCCCGCCCCATCTTCTCTGTCTCCATTGAGGTCGGAGAGACACTGGCTCTGCGGGGCGTTGTTGCGATCTCGGGGGTTTTGTTGTCCGAAGGCGAGTTTCAAAAGGACTGAGAAGCCAGAGTTCCCGGGTCAAACATTTTGGGGTGCTCTCAGCCGCCCCGTCCTTGCATCCCAGAGCCCATCCCTTCACCTCTTTTCCTTGAGCATTCAGAGGCATCCCCTTCGGGAATCGGGAGGCTTCCCTTGTGGAGATGTCCGCTGTGTGCATGTATGCGCCTTTAAGTCGCCTGTCGACTTATGGCGAGCCCGTGAATTTCCCAGGGTTTTCTCAGGCAAGGAATCCTCTCAGTGGTGGCTTTGCCAGCTCCTTCCTCCAGCACCTGGTCTCCCCTCCAGGTACTAACCAGAGTTGACCCTGCTTAGCTTCTGAGATCAGGCTGCTCCGCAATTATTTGTTAAAGAGACCACATATTCCCAGAATGTGTTTTCTGTCATGCTCTTCTTGTTGTGTCCGCCTTGGCTCTTTCTCTTTGAAGCCGACCCCCCTCCCGCCGCACATGAATTCCATAAAGAATTGCTTTGCGGTATAGCTATAGGGATCCGTTAAACATGCGTAGTCCATATATTGTAAAAAAAGAAGTCTTCACTTTGCCAACTTTTAACTTGAAGGCGTGCATCCAGAATGAGACCCTGCGGGGAGCAATTCTGCGTGGTGTGCATATGATTTTTCCTTCCCCCCAGTTGCTTTTGATGAATGAATGCTTTTCTGCATAAGAGAGGACTCCAAGGGTCTCTAACTCAAAGACTGATATTTACAAGTGAAAACTGCCTCGTTGCGTTGTTTTGTTGTTGTTGTTGTCATCGTCGTCGTTGCTGCTGGGGGTGCTGCTCCAATTTGGCTCTGGTTTAGAGAGCCTTCTGTTAAGTGGGAAAAGAAGGAACTGGAAATGCTCTCCTTGGGAATTTACTTAAACATAGATTTGGGCACCCCCTGATGAGCAAAACAAGGGCACTTGTTTTCCCCTCCCTTACCACCCTTGCCCGTCTACACTGCCTTTGCACCACAAGCCACTTTTTTTTCTTTTATCGGTTCTTCCAGCTGGTTTCTTCTTGTTTAGTCATTTTATGAACACTGTTGTGTCATTGCCTTGGGTGGAGGGGGCCACAGGGGGAACTCTGAAGATCCTAAAACAAAAAAACCACTTTGAACTTTACTTTTATAAAAGAGAGAATAGGAGGTTGAGTCCCACTTTTTATCTGAAATAGAGTTGACCCATGGAAACCAGTGGCACTTACGAAAGTAATGAGTTGCACGCCAGCATGGGGTAGTGCTTTGAGCATTGGACGATAGCTCTGGAGAAGAGGGTTCAAAACCCCTCTCAACCATGGAAACCCATTGGGTGACCTTGGGCAAGTCACATTCTCTCAGCCTCAGAGGAAGGCAAAGCCAAAACCCACCTCTGGACAACTCTTGCTAAGAAAACCCCATGATAGGATCGCCATGAATTGGAAACAACTTGAAAGCACACAACGGCAATGGCAACAACTCAGATTGGGACTAAAAATTCAGTTTAGCCCTTGGCTTCCTGCTATTAGCTGCCCCCTTGTACCACTCTGTTTCCTTTTTTTCTGTTTTGTTCTGTGATATAGGAAGATGTATATTCTGCTGAATGCTGTCTGTTGAAAAATCCGTGTACTGGTATAGATGCCAGCTGGGAATATTATTGGGGTATATGGGGAATGTTTGGTGGCCAGAAAGCAAATTTTATTAAGTGCACTCCATTTCATTAAAGGGGAGAGAACTTACAAGTAATGATGGAAAAAGTGTGTGAAAGAGAGCGAGAGAGTAAAAACAACTTATTTTGAACAAAATACCTCTAAGACAAAGTACATTTAAGATAAACACATAGTCGTTGTCAGTACTTTCTGTATTTAATTTCTCTCTGAGTTCAGCATCTGTAAGCCTACCCCAAACCCTGAATTTCTGGATAGTGCTTCTTGCTTCTGATGAAGTGAGCTAGAGTCTACTAGAGCCCATGCTACAGTAAATGTGGCAAACTTGAACGTGCCATAAGACTCTTTGGTTAATTTTAGACAAGTTTGACCTCTGAAGTCACAAGTGGAATATGGGAGGGTAACATCAGCATAAATCTTGTTGATTTCAGTGGAATCTACATCTAGTTTTTATCAGGGTGCGGGACTGACCCTCTCTGTCTCTTTTTAAAAAATATGTTCCCCAGCATGTTGCCCCCACCTCTTGTTGTATCACCTTATCAACAAGAAATCAAAAATAAATTTGAGAGTGACCTACTCTGTATTTGCCAGATGCTTTCTCGTGAGCGTGAATGTCATTGGTCTTTAAAATGCATTCTTTACACGTGTTTGCATTGCACCCACAGACTTCAATGCACCTTAAGATGTGGGTGCACCCACTCATGTCTTCAGAAAAATAATCTCAGAAATGGACCTTGAGTGCATGGCTACATAGGGGCAAAGGATGCCAAGAAATGGATGGGCATGTGCCTACATTTGCAGTTGCTTTTGTTTCTTGTTTAAGAAGGGCTGCATGTCTGCCAACGTGAAGGTGGAGTCTCTCGGTGGTCTTTTGAGATCTGCTTGCCGTTGTTGGTATGGGATACTTATATTTTCAGATGCATCTGCACCCTTTTTTAAAAACTAGAAGCAGTTTTATGAGCAAGGGTATTCTGGGTTCTTTGGCAAGGGGATTAGCTCATATGCCGATATAAAAGTGTAGCTAGGATTTAAAATCAAGATTTTAAAGAAAGTCTTAAGCTAAGCAGTACTTTGTGAAGAAGGGTGGCATGTACAGAGCTTCTTGTGGTAAAACTGGTGGACGGCCCCCTGGAGCATTGTGCTGTCCTGTGATGGGCTGGATTAAGTCAGTCCTGGGTTGTTTAGTGGAAGAAATGGTGTGATAAGGTTGGATAGGGGGTGGTTTATTGTTGCTGAAGCCTGGAAAAGGGTTTATACCCAGACTGCTCTGCTTTCTGGAGCCCGTTCAACTTTTCCTAAAGAAATAATTACATTTTGGAGGAAGAAAGGCAACCAGAAATGCCAGTGAGGTGATGGGATTTTGGTGTTTGTGTGAGCTGGCTGATAACAAAGCTCCTTAAAATATAAAATTGCCAGTTGCCTATTCATAAAGGAAAACGAGGGAGTGGAAAGGCACATGCAGCTTTGTTCTGATGCCTGGGCGGAAAATGGAATGATGAGAGCCCACAGAGTCTGCTTTGGCTTTCAAGTCAAGATCAAACTCGGGATTTGAGTTTGCATTGCTAAGATGGGGCCTCCAACATTGTGCCATCTTGGCAGGGCATCCTCTAACCTGAATCAGAAAAGTTGGCCTTACTGTCATTTCAAGAAGCAGAAATTACCCTCGCAACATATGCATGGGTTCATACGTGCTTCTTTCCTACAGTTTGTACTGGTTATAGAATCATAGAATCATAGAAATTCAGAGTTCTTCTTCTTATTTTTTTTTTTTAAAAAAAACATTTTTGCCTAGGCAGCATCTCTTCTTCCATTGTGGCACTTCTGGGTTTTAGTGAGAACTAGAAGCCTTTGCCTCTGAGAGGGCCTTGGTGTCAGCAGCCCAGTAGCAGATGTTGTCTTGGAAAGGTTTGGTGGGCACGAGGCGGGGGGGGAGGCCAGGGGAGGAAGAGGCAGAAATGAATTGCATTTGTGATTCAGCCATTATGTGGGCTGTGTGACAGCTTAAGCTGAATGGGGTCTGAAGCAATGGGGGAAGGGCTGGAGAGAGTGAGCGGGGTGGCGGTGGTTGTATTTCAGGATGGCTGGACATGCTTGCCTGGTTGGACTTGGTGAAAAATTAACCGGAGCTCAGCTGTTGAGTTTTTACCCAAGAATCCAAGCCCGGCTGTGAAGCTGGAGATCTGCCTTGCAAATAACTAAATATTGAAACCTCCTAACAGTCTTCTGTTCATCTAAAGGGGGGAGAGAGAGAGAGATCAACAGCCTTAACTGATAGCTATGGTAGAAAAGTGCTTTAAAATCACCTTTTGGAGTTACGAGAATCAAGCATTCTGGTCATGTTGTAATCGGAAGCGGAGGCTTGATTCAAACCATACTGGGGCATTTTTTTTTAAAAGGATGTTGGCATTTGTCCCAGTTGTCTGTCTTGGGCTGGGGCAGTCTAAAGTGTGAGCAGTTCTTAATGCACAGCACTTTGACTGCTGAATTCTCTTGTGCCTCGTATGTTAGACGTTGTGGAAGTTTCTCCTGCTTTGCTCTCTCAGTTGCTGGTCAGTGAGAAGTTTCTCCTTATCGTACAGCCGAAACGATCTTGATTTAACTGGACTCGGCTTTGAACAGCCTTATTGTGGGACAAACTTTCTCATGCAGTCTCAGATTGCCTGCAAAAGATCTTACGCCACAAGAAAATGAGTGAGCTTTTGCTATGCTTTTATGGGCTAATACTACATTCTTCTGGAATGTAGCTATAATGCGATAGATATTTTGTGTCATTGTACTGCAGTTACTGTGGTAAAGAAAGTCTCCTGATACACTGTATTAACGGTATGTCTGTCATTCCCTTTCTTTTTCCCCCTTCCTCCTTTCTGTTTTAGGGCCTGAAGTTCCCCAAATCTTTTTCATCATCCTATAAAAATTGATATGAAAACGTTTATAGCTGGTCTGATGGTTGTCTCCTGTTGAAGGAGCTAAACTGCTAGATGTCCAAACTTGTCAGAATTAGTTATGCCCTGAGTAGCAATTCCTAGAGAGAGAATTTATTCTCTTGGTCCCAGGATTTGGGAGTACAAGGGGAAACGCAATAGTTTAGGCTTGGATATTAAATGGGAAATATATTTGACAAAAGCAGTGGTTTGACAGGCAGTATGAGAGGTATCCCAGTGCAGCTGTGGACCTGCAATGATAGGTGGGCAGAAACTGTCATGTTGCTTCCTCAGTCTTTGGATGGAGGCCCGGTGTTGGCTGCAGACTGACACAAGGTTAATCTCCACATAGTGTTTTCTTTCCATATATCAGATTTCTCATTTTGTTAATAACCAATGCCGAATTGTGCACTTGAAGTCAGCTGTTCTGGAGGAGAACCCTCTGTGTGTGTGTGTGCATGCACCCGCGCATGCTTGCATGCTTGTCATTATTGGAATGATAGTTCTCATCATGTCCAATAGTTCATATTATTTGCCCCAAGTTTGGGGTGATTTTTGTACTGGGAAGGTCTCAAACAGGGAATTAACTCCTTTAGAACTTCAGCTTTGAGATGTTTTTGGTTGCTGTGTTTTTTGTTTTTAATCTGTAGAAAGAAGGAAGGAAGGAAGGAGGGAGAAAGAAAAGAAAAGAAGAGGCCCACTGTTGCCCAAAGTGTGACACATCTAAGACAGGGGTGGGTAACACTAGCCTTCCAGATGTTGCTGAATTGCAGGCACCATCATTTCTTGCAGTTGCCCATGCAGCCTAGAGGTGCTGGGATTTGCAGTCCTCCAACATCCAGGGGGCCACATTTGCCCACTCCGCTTTAGGAGCATGTACTTAGTATCTGTCAGTGGAAAGAATCCTTGACCCCCTGTTGCTGGAATACTTACATATATATTGCCCGATGCACTTTCACGGAGAAATGAGAGGGAGTAGAGAAGCACCTATAGCCTTGGCAAGTACCAAAACATTTTAATTTTTCTGCTAGCAATGCCGGGGGGGGGGATTTTCTGGGTTTATATGAAGCTGACACATAAGAATTTCTAATCCCTCTCCTATTAATTGTATATTAAGAGGGGAGTGTCACACTACATAAATTTGTTTCTCATTACATACTTGTGCCTCCTCCCATGCATTAATGGAAACAGCTTCTTTTACTTTTTGTAAAAAAAAAAAAGTCAAAGCATAGTTGCATGCGTGATTTTAGTGCTCCTGACAAGATCCATGTAGATAAGACCAGAACAGTTACCATCCATGTTATAGATTCAGTGCTTTGTGTGTGCGCACATGTGTGGGGGAGTAATCCGAGAGAACAGTAGCTTTCTTGTGGCAAGTGCCTATTCCAGAGATGAACATGGCTGTTCCTATGGATGTGTTGAGCTGCAAATGCCACAGTCTCTTCCTCTTTGGCTGTTGGATATGAAAGTTGCAGTTCAAAGCATCCAGAGGGCCAAAGCTTCCCTACTCCTGTAGTTATTGGGGATGTTGGGAATTCAAGCTGGGCTCTGGATGCAGAGCATGTGTTCTGCCACTGTCCTGTGGTCTTTCTTGTTCATGAATTCATGAGAAGTCTGTGGTTCAGCTCTTGCCTCATCCAGCCGGTCTTGCAGCTCCTGGTTCTTTGCAATGATGTGAGCTTGCTCAAACCTTCTCAGACAACTAGAGCTGCCAGGCTCCTCTGTTCTTGCGCATCAGCCCCATTTTCCACCTCTGCTCAGTTCCAGTCCACATGCCAGCCCACCTTCCCACATATTCATTCTTTCCCCTTCAACCGCACTTAGTTTTGTCTGCAGTGATCAGGGCTTCATGAACCTCTGCTCTCCTCACTGGCAGATTCATTACCATTGCACTCCTTGCTCCAGAATCCCTGTCTGCCAAGTTATCACCGTCGCCATGGTTCTCCTCTAAAGCAAGGTTGAGGTGTGTGCAACTTTTCTAGACCCTATAGACATGTTCCCAATAAGATGCATTGTGTGTCTGTAGCATTTGAGCTTCATCCCTGCCCTGTTTTGGGAAGAAATGAGCTAAAGGGATTAGGCTAGCTTACATGAGTGTGCGCCTTAGAGAGAGAAAACTACACCAGATAGCATAGTAACTGTTGCTTGTTGAGAGAGAGAGAGAGAGAGCACAGAGTTGTTTATCTGCAGATGCATCTTCCGTTGCTTCAGGCACGCAAGCCTTGTGACTGCCAGGGGACTTCAGATTGCTCTAATTTCTCAAGGCTGGAAGGACTTAGGAGACCAGCACTCTTTGACTTGAGATCACAGCCCTGGGTCATGAACAGGCTCTTTCAGCAGGTCTTTTTGTGATACAGAACCAGTCCAAGTCATTCAGTTGCTGCTTGGTAGCAGGGGGGAGGGAGGGAAGGATTGTGCAGTCCTCCACTTGGTGCTGGACTGCAATTCCCAGCGTTTCTCACTATAGGCTGTACTGGCAAGGGCTGCAAGGAGTTGCCATCCAGCAACATCTCTGGTGTAAGGGGAAGGGATTCACTGACCTTTTCCCATAAGCCATATTTCACACTACGCCAGTGATGGGAACCGTCTGTGTCTCCAGATGTTTTGGCCTACATTTCCCATCAGCCACACCCAGGAGAGAGTTGTAGCTCAGTACAGCTGGAGGACTGACATTTCCCTTACTTTTGCACTGAGCTTTGTAAGCTGTTTGGGAGCCGGGAATGTGTGTATTCAGGGCATTGCAGTGACCCTGAGTGTAGACCAGGAAGGAAAGGGACAAAATTCCAAAATAAAGTGATGAAATGGCTGTAAGCAAGACATTTTGCCCCTTTGCTGTTAAAGCATGTACGGTTGCCACATGCATGTCAGAATAGGCTGTGCATGTCTTGTGTCGGGTTGTGTTTTGTCTTGCCTTTTCAGCTCGTCATATTCCTGTGGAGTTACGGTACAGCTGATATCTATGCAGAACTTGTGACTTGTTCAACTTTTGCCAACCTAGTTCACTCCAGGGGCATTGGACTGCAACTGTTATAATCCACAGCCAGCATGGCCACATTGGCTGGGGGTGATAGGACTTTTCGTTCAGCATATCTGGATGTTCCCAGGAGCGGAAGGTTAGTTTTGGACATAGTCATGTTTTGCTTATGACATGTGGAACAACTTGAACTTTTCTTTTTCTCCTTCCTGCTCTCTTTTAAGCTGCTTTTAAGGTATCTCTATCAGGGTGCATATGTGAAAGATATGCAGTTGTAAATGTGTTTGTATCACTTTCTTCTTCACTTGCGTGGCTTCATTTGCCGTCTCCCCCAGCTTTCCTGCTCTGGCAAAATGGACAGCATCAGGAGAAAACCTGCCAATTTTATCAGCAGAGATTGCCCCCCCTCCCCGATTCAGAAGAGTGTGTTGGTACATCATGGTTATGCTTCCAATTAAACTGATCAGCTCTGAGGAAGAATTGTTAAACCTGATACATTTTTTCCCTGACTTCATCAGTTTTACTAGTTTCATTTAGAAAACAAAAGGGAAGTGGACGATGAAGGGAAAAAATGATGGGGGTGTAGTGCAGAAAAGTGTGTGTGTGACTGTCAAGACTGTAACTAGCCACATATACTGGAATTACATCCAAGTCTAGTCACAGAACATGAGCCAGCATTCAGGGTCTTTTCTCATGCCGGATTGAAGGGCTGTGATGATGCAACAAGGAGCATAACTTGTGAATGGTGGTAAATATGCATCGACTGAAGCAGAGGAAGGTTGCCAAAAGATCATTAAGGAGCTTGGGGGAAATGCATTTTGGTGACTCTTCCTATAGCACTCTTGGTGTGCGTAGTGCCTTATAGAGTACAAGTCCCTGCCCCCGGGGGTTTACAATATGTAATCTGAGGTGGGGTCAGAACAGTAGCCCTTAGGAAAATGGAGACAGAGGTCAGCAAGGGAAGAAGAGTTGTTTCCATTGCAAGTTGGGCTGAGCTATGGTAGGAAAGGATGGAGGTGCCAAAGTGTCTCTGAGAATGGTGGCCTTTGAGTGTTAGGGGTGGTGAGTGAGAAAGAGGTGGCCTTCTGCGAATGCTCTGGAAGGCAGGGTCCAGCCTAGGCATAAGAGGGAGCAAGATGGGAATTACTTGAGAGAGTACAAGTTGGCGGATCAGATGGAAATGCGTGTGATTTTTCGCCCCTCACCTTTCCAGCCTGTTGGGAAAAAAATGAACTTGCTAAAAACCCTAGCTAACTATTGTTTCTCTCATCTTTAAATGTTATATTAGGCACTGGTAGGTAGAAGCTACAGTAATTTTGCATTGTGAAGTGCTCCTGGTCAGGAGTTTGGTTATTCTATTCCATTTCCCCTCCCTGTTTTTTCCCCCTCTTTCGCTTTTCAGAATCAAGTAGCATACTCTGCCCTCATTGAGCTATTGAGGGGTCTCATTTGTCTTAATTGTTTCTAAAGGGTTTTTTTTTTTTTTGAAGGGGTCAGCTTCTGACTTGAGTAATTCCCCAAGCCTGTCAATACCTTCTTTCTAGCATGTGAGCGGTACAGTTTTGGCTGCATTAAAGGCATTGGCACTCATCTCCTGCAGTCTGGAAATAGAGGGAAATTATATCCTGAAAGACATTTATCCTTGTATTTAAAAAACGGGGGATAGAAAGGGAAGAGGTGGGGGAGACTGCACTGTGCGGTGGAAATGTGCCTCCAATAATGGCTGTACATGGATAAGCAGTTTGCATCAACATTTTCGAGAGCATTTTGGGATACCATCTAAGTATAGCCTGGAGAAGTAAAGATTTTGGTTTAAAAGTCCTGGCTCTCCTAGCCTGCATGTTCTTGGAACTGTAGACCAAAATTGTTTTTCCAGGGTCTGCATCTAAGTGGGTTCAACATGGTACTATCTCCTTGGGCCAGCTGTGAGTAAACTTACTGGTTGGCTCTATGACTTGGCATAGTTTAAAAAAAAATCAGTGCCCTCCAGCCTCTTCCTTTGAAAAAGAGGCTAATTAATGCCACCCGCTTTCCTGGAAACACCCCCCCCCCACTGCTGTAGGGACATCTGCCCCTTTTCTGAACCTTTGTGAGAAGTTGGCTGTTTGTGTTTTGTTTATGTCCCTTCCCCTTGGGTTATGTGGTCTGGTGCCAGCATTCAGCGTGACTCAACACTTTCAGAAAATTCTTGGAAAAGAACTTCCGCTTGCTCTAGGTCAAAATCATTTTGGCAGTACAGCGGGCTCTTCTGTCTTTTGTTAGGCAATTAACTTGCAAAGAATTTTTGATGCCCATGTTATGGTAACAATTAGGGCACCAAATGTGTGCAAACTTTCAAGATGTCCGGAAGCCATCTTTAGCGAAGTCGAGAAGAGATCTCAAGATCTTGAAAGTTGGCATGCATAGGGACCTTGTGCCTTTATGGTATTTAGTTTGGGGTAACATATAGTTACTTTGTATTAATGTTTATAATCAAGCTCTATGTATATATTGATGTGTACAATCAAACAGTAGCTATATCTGTTACTTTTTTTTCTTTTTCCTTTGTGGTATTTGCAGTTTAAAAATCTATACAATGCAACTCTCAACTTCTTCTAGTTGCACTTTCCTTAATGAGCAGCAGTGGAGGGAGAGCACTACCAGTTCAAGCTTAGCTGCTGGAGGTTCAAGAATCTTCTGTGGCATGAGCCTCACCTTTTATTAGCTACGATTCATACCCCAGTGTTGTGACCACTCCTGGAGAGGGAAAAGTTACCTATGCCCTTGCAGCAACTGGATTTCTGCCGCCTGTTTCGGCCTGGTGTGCTCCAAATGTTTTGGTCCACAAACTTATGAGCTGTAGCTAACATGGCCAGTAGAGAGACACTTGGGAGCTGAAGTCCAAAATGTCTGGAGGACGCCAGGTTAGAAAAGATCTCATTATTGCGGTACGTCCCGTTTAGGTCTGTGCTTCCTGAAATGTGTCAGAAACTTGTGTTAATCCAAAATAGAGCCTCCAGAGTTTTGACAGGTCTTGCTGCTTCCTGCCCCGCCAATTACACCAGTCTTCATACATTGTGGCTGGCTGCCTGCCTGCCTGCTTGCTTGCTTGGCATCCCAATTCAGGATGTTGGTGCTTTATTTTTAAAGCCCTTGGTCTCTTGAGACTCGAGTACCTGGAGAATGCTTGTGTCTAGATCACCCTGCTTGAGCTTTAAGACAATCTGTTTCTTCTCTCCTCCGAGTGCCTCATGTGTCTGAGGTGAGACAGGTCATAATGAAAGAATGGGTGTTTGTTGGTTCCAGCAGTGACCCTATTGTGGAATGCCCTCCACATGGAGCTCTGCCTGGCATCAACATTATCTTCTGGGTGCCAGTCAGTATCCTCTTCAATTTGTACAGGTGTTCTATATTTGACTGGCTGAAGTATTCTCTATATGTTCTGATGTTTTACCTGCTACTTCTGATTGTAGTGATTTTAACCTATTTGTATTTTTTTTAACCTTTTGTTGTTTTACTTTCCATTAGAACTCTAGTTACAGGCTAAATTTATGAATGAAGAAATAGCACCAATTTTAAATAAAAATCTGTCTTCACTTCTAGTGCCTTGTAAGTTGATGGCATATCACTGGTTTGCCCAAGCCGCATAGCTGATTGCAGCTGAGCAGGAACTGAAATCTCTGTCTTGTTCGTGGTAGTTTTTGTGAACCAGTGTTTGGCTCTTGAACCTTCCATGTAATTTTCTGATACTTTAAAATGGCTCATTGTAACAGTCTTCTCGGTGAATTGCCTCGATTAATTGTACCTTACATAAATCGTTTTTGCATTACAGCAAAATCCACTGCAAGAATGCTGGCATTCCAGCTCCTTGCTTGATCTTGAAGAGCAATTTTTCGGGGGGAGGGGGTAGAAATCTGACTTGCACATTGAGTTTGATCTCATTCCAGTGGTGTCTGTTCATTTGGGATTGCCAGTTCTTCACTTTAAAGGCCCTGGATGTTTCCACACATCTGTGTTGCTTGTGCAGTAGTCTTAGGAATCATATGCCAAGTCTTCAGGAGAGCAGCATGTTGACTCTAGAATAATCTGACCCCAGAAAAAGTTGTTTTCCTTTTGTTTGTTTCTGCATTCTAGTTACTGCAGAGGTACATGCCTCTGGTTAGGAAACTATTACCCTGATACTGTGTCATTGCTGAATTGGAGTTATCTTTGAAAAAAGAATCTCATGGAGAAATGGGCCCTTGGTATCCTCCAGGGTTTGGTTCCAGGACCCCCTATGGATACCAGAATCCATGGATGTTCAAGTCTCATTATGTACAGTGGTGGAGTAAAATGGCATCCCTCATATAAAATGGCAAAATCAAAGTTTAGTTTTTGGATTTTTTAAAAAATATTTTCAAGCTGCAGTTGGTTGAATGCGTGAGTATGGAGGGCTGACTGTATGCGTATGAAAGAAAGGCACCCACAAATCTTCTTCTTCAGTGGGGCCTAAACACCTGAAGTGTGGATTTCCTGGAAGGCTTTGAATAGGAATTCCTCCCTCATTCCCAGTGTTCTAAATGGACTGAGATTTAATTTTGCATGTTCTGTTGGCTTGTTGGTATTTAGAAAATATACCTTTAAAGGTGTATCATGTGTGTTTTTTCCCTTCTTGTATAACTGCCTCTCTGTGTTGGCAACTGTGAAAAACAATGAATTGGATGGGGGGGAAATTAATTATGGATACTTATAATGCTATTTGTTTTTTCAGCAATTTGCCTGTAAAAGCATCAGGTGTACCTCCTCAGAAGACCTTGGTGATCAGGCAGAATGACAAGGAGAAGGCATGACCTCAGGTGTCCCGTTAGGGCTTTGTGTTCTATTTATTTGTAAAAATTGTTATCTCCTGTCCTATATCATACAATCTCAGAGTAGCATACAATAAAATCAGTTTAACCAATAATATAAAATGATAGGAAATAAGTATAGTTTGAAGGTGTATTAAATGTTTTGACACACTAAAACAAGACAAAATCAGTATAACATTTTAAAACAGTTGATAATTGAAACACATGTGCAGAGTTGGATGAAATTAATTAGGCCCCCAAGGTTTATAATTTTTTTTTTTAAAACCATCTTTTGACTTGGTGCCAGGATAACACCAGTGTTGCTGCTGGTTGGGCCTCTCGAGTATTCCACAACTGGAGTGCCACAGCAAAGAAAGCCCTGTCCCAATGTCTTCCAACAATATATTGCTGCCATTAGTGGGAGACAAAAGAGAGCCCCTCAAGCAGACCTCAGACCTTGGCCAGGCTTATGTAGGGAGAAGTACTCCTTCGAATATCCAGTCAGCAAGCTATTTACGGCTTTGAATGTCACCACCAGGGCCTTGAATTCAGAACAGAAGTGCATTGCCAAGCAGTGTCACTCATTTAAGACTGGTGTCATATTTTCTCTACGCTAGAACGAAAACCTTGAATCTAGCCCAGTAGCATGTAGGCAACCGTGAAGCAATTCCTGGGGGAAACTGGGCAGCTACACTATGTACTAGCTGCAGCTTTCAGACCAGCCTCAAGAAGCTCCCCATATGAAGTGCATTGCAGTAGTCCAGCTTTGTAGTTTCCAGTGTCTGCAACAATGTGACCAACCTATCTATGATATTGATTCAGTTGCAAGTCCCAGTGAGTTCAGTGCAACCCAAGGAAGTGTACAGAGGTCTACAGCTTTGATGTGGTTTAAAGTTTATAGTCCAACAAATTTTAAACTTGACTTGGAAGTTATTTTTATTGGAATAATTGTCAGTTTAAAAGTATGGCTATTTAGAAAAATGCGCTTCCTCTTCTATTATATAATTTTTTGGATGGGGGGAAGCATTATGAAGTATTCACACTATAATTTCAGCACACCTCAAAGAGCTGTGCCTTAAGGAGAGGGAGAGAGTTCTTAGTTATAACCATTTAAAATGTAATATGCAATTCTTAAACTGCCTGTTTCAGGAAGATAGCTATCTGGGGTTTTAAACAATCACGTTGATGCAGATGTGCTTTGGAAAAAAAAATCTTGCCTATCCAAATGTAATAAATATATAGAAAGATAGATAATATAGTTGTGAGTAACCACACTGATTTCATTGAGCCTTCCTACTTCATCTGGGTTTTGTGACAGTCTCTTTCCCGTACAGTCTACAAACTTCCTTATGCATACTTTTCCCACTTATACAGGTGATATTTCTTGTCTTTATGAGATTTGTAATTGATGGTACTAATGGTAATTTAGAGACTTAGTTATTTGTCGTTATTCCTGGTAATGTGGGGTAATTTAGAGATTTAACAGTATTATTGATAATATGTGTACATTGAGGTTTATGATGTGGAGAAAATCAAAATTGCATAACTCTGAATAGTTGGCTTAAAGTTGCTTTGTAGTGGTTGTAGTTTGTGTGAGGATGAAACTGAACTGTATATTAAAATTATTTAAAACTTGTTTAAGAAAAAAAAGCTAAATATTTTTACTGAGATCCAACATTTCCCTTTTTTTTCTTAAAAGGAAGCTAGATAAAGTAGCAACTTTCTTCCTGTACCAACTAGTAACTGTGGGACCTATCAGGAGGTGTTGTAAAATCTCTCCATGATGAACTCAGTGTTGGTTTTTGTTTACATCTATATTCTGCCTTTCCTTCAGAGACTTCAGGACAATGTATGTTGCTCTCTCCTCCGTCCTTCCTTCACAACAGACTTGTGTGGTAGGTTAGGATGAAAGATAGTCCCCTACTGAATTTCCTGGCTGGGTGGGTGTGACTCCACATTTCTGGAGTCCTCTTCCATTACTCTTAACCACTATCTCACACCGGCTCATGATATATTGTGTTCTGTGACATACCTGTATACCACCATACCACGGCCATGCTAAAACACCAGTCTTACCTGATTTCAGAAGCTAAGCAGGGTCAGGTCTTGTTGGATGGAAGATCGTAATGCCGAGAATCTCCAGCTAGAGCTAGAGAAGAATCCTTTCTGTAGTTCCAAAAAGCTTGTAGTGGCCATTGTCAACAGTACTGGGCTAGATGAACCAATCTTTATTGACAACACTGGGCTAGACAGATCATTCATTAGACTTAGTATCAGACAACTTCCTCTTTCTCTTGCCTAGCTGCTCCTTAAAGAGTTTTCCATGTTGGGAAATGAGAGGAACGACCACTTGTTACTGTTCTGATGATACTTCAGAAATAGTTCCAGCTCTCTGCTTCAGTGCAGTGTTTAAATACTTGGTGATTACTCAGTGTCCTTTGTGAGTGATCTTTCAAAGAATTGGAGGGTGTCTTGAAGCCATGTGATGCATGCCTTGCTCGAAGAAAGGAATCTTTCATGCTTTCTCATCCTTTGCTGTTCTGCAACTGTTCCAGTAATACAGGATAACTGTAGCTCTCTAGATGTTTTTGGACTGCAGCTTCTTGTACTCTGGCTAGGGGGGTGAAAGCTGTAGCCCAAGAGCATTGGGAGGACTGGATATGACCATCTTGTATTAGCAGAAGCACTTGGAAAAGCTACTTTAGAAGATTCCAACTTTAAAATCTATAGGATCCTAGTGTCCAGTTCACATCTCTGAAATGTGATATTGAGTAGCTGTATGGCTTTGGTCTGTTGATTGATGGAAGGGTGTCACTGCATTTCTTACCAGAGTTTTTAAACCAGACAAATATTCTGTGGATATAGCACATGGCTTCAGCTGCCCCCTCTCCCTCCCGGCTATAGTTTGACCAAGTTGTCTGAAGTGATCTGTAGCCTCTATACTATAAATTGCTGCCATAGTGTTACACTGGCACTACAGTGTGCAAAACACTACCAAATGAACTTGTTAGAGTATGTATCATAGTGGGAGGAGACTTTGCACTAAGAGTATTCCTCCTCCTTAAGAAGTATGTGCTTTTAGGCATGTGGTTTCCCCAAGCATTGCTGACCTATCACTTGTGATTATTCAAGGAGGTTCAAAAAAAGCCAAACTCCATAATTAGCAGTAGGAAGCAGCAGATACAACCCATACCTGTTCACTCCTTCTGATGGTTTGGCTGTTGGGAGTGTACAAGCCATGCTACAGACCTGTACACTCCCACTTCAGTACCCACCATTTGCTTATCCAAACCAGGCAAGCAACGGGGATGCCACATCACTGTTTGAACCGGCTTTCCAATTCTGGATTGAAGTCAAATGGAAACTTGTTGGAGGCAAGATAAACAGTATGGTGGTGGAAATACATGTCATGCTTAGGGCCGTGAATCATATGAGCTTCTGTAAGGTTAAAAGTCTCAGCTCTTTGCGTTTCGGCCGATATTTTCAGACTGGCCAAATATTCCACATAGACCAGAATGCCTTTATGGTTGATTACCTACCTTTAAAAATTTTGTTTGCGTGCAGTACAGGAGCTGGAGCCCTGTGGTTGCCTGCCTTTCAGGACCAAGACATTTTGCTTATTAATGGACATGCCCTGCCCTGCTGTGTAACCACAACCAATGTTTAGAAACAAAGGATGTATCTACCCTGCACAATTACAACAGTTTGACTCCACTTTAAGTTCCAAGGCTGGCTCCACCCTACAAAATCCTGAGGTTTGCAGTTTAGTGAGCAATTCTGAATTGTCTGTTAGAATTCTAGTGTGATAGTTCAGGGGAGATGACCACTGCTCTGTACAGAGAATTCTGAATACCTTGCCAGGCTACAAACCCCTAGATTCTGTAGGAATCTGTGGGATCAAACTGTTGAAATTATAGCATGGCTGCACACTAGGTTTGGTCTTTTGCTAACAGGCATGGCTGACTTCATGCTTACAGAACCAGCTTGATTTTTATTGGAACCCCTGGCACATCTGGAATTAGACCAAAATATTGGCTAGATGGTAAGGCACTGCCTGAGGAGGAGCCCAGAGCCAGTGACCTATCACATCCCATGAACCATGCAGTGCAATGACACATTTATTGAAAGATACCTCTGTATCTAAGTTACTGCAGGTTTGGGGGTTCTGGGTCTAGTCTGAGGCATTATTATTGGACACTACACTCTTATAGCGCTATATTTTACTTTAACTGCCAAGGGAACATCGTGTGGAATTCTGAGGTTTCCGGTTTAATGAGGCCCAAGAGATCTCTGGCTGAGAATCCGAAATATCCCTCCCTCAACTGCAAATCCCAGGGATCCAAAGGCTATTGCCAGGGTAGTTAAAGTGGAATAACAATGCTGTACAGAGCCAGTGTGGGATAGTTGTTTGGGCGTTGGACAATGGGAAGGTTCTGTGCTCGGCCATGGAAGCTCACTGGGTGATTTTGGGCAAGCCACGCTCTCAGCCTCAGGGGAAGGCTGTGGCAAGCTGTCTCTGAACAGATCTTAGCAAGAAAAAATGACTTAAAAACAACGAGGAGTCAAGCTGTGGCTAATCTGCAGCAGATTATCTAGAGATGTAATAGCAGTTCCCAATCTACCTCCTGCCTAGTGATGTTTTATAGTGGCCCAACTGCTGTCTTTAATTTCTTTCTAATCAAAAGTGTGTAGCTGCTTGGGCTGTCCGTAGCCTTCCAAATAAGTCAGCCCAGACTGTTGCATCTCTTGAATGTCACTGGCATGTTTTCATGTGCATGGTCTTGCTAGTGACCAATCATATTTAGTTATAGCAATTTAAAATTTTCACTCTTGTCACAAGTTAGCTAATTGTTGAGGGCATCTTTTTTGGAGGGTGGATCCTTGGCCCAACCTCCTTCTGTTGAAGTTCAGAGAAATTTAATATTAAGCATTTAATTTTTTGTAGCCTTTGGCTGTCAGATGGTGAGCCCTAAACATCTGGTAGGTTTATTTGAAATATCTGAAGGACCTACAAGTTATTTTAGAACCCCTACTATATGCACTGGTTTTCCTGGAAAGCTTTCTGGATGAAATTAACGCTGTTGAATCTTACCTTGGAAGACTCCATGTAGTAACATTTGCATTGTTGAAGATGGTCCCTGCCTCAAAAACAGCCTCTCCATTAAGTAGTAGCTGCCTGGATCGGGTCCTATATTTGTTCTTTTAAAGACAACCAAATAGATTGAAATGTATTGAATATTTTGACAGATCTGAATTGTGGACTTTTCTCATTCCTCAGTGTCTTGCTGGTAGTGAAGTATCAGCTTACTTGCAGATGCAGCTGATCTGAAACCAGCCTCTTTGTATTTTTAGCTTTTAGGAATGCCTGTTTGCTTTCTAAGAACAAGCACAACAAAGCTATTTCTCAAATACTGTGCCAAAATAAAGGATTTAATGAAATCTTTTATCCTGTTTAAAAGTCTGTCTAATGAAAGAGTAAATGAAGAAAAAGAACAGAGTATTATTATTGCACTGTGATTCTCAAACCTTCCTATCAGCTGTTTTAAAATGGCAAAAATGTATCTTGGGCGTGCTAAAAAACCAAGCATTATTGGTGTAACTTCACACTTCTTGCGTGTTTTTAATTGTGTGACACATGATGTTTTATTATGGCATTCAAGTTGATGTTTTGGCTTACAGTTCCCATCAGCCTCACCCTGCATCATCAGTGAGGACTGGGGGAATAGTCTCAGGCACCTGGAGGGCAAGGGTTTGCAAAGTTTAAGAATGTGGCCTCAAAATAAATTTCCTGAACTCAGGATTTTTTAAATTTTAGGTCTCTTCTTAACAGCGGGTTCCAGTTGGTATATATTGGAATCGATTTTTTTTTTAAAAAAGATAGATCTCAGCATATATATTTATTTATGTTGAGTATTTATACCATGCTCTTCGGCCACAAAGGCTCTCAGAGCAGCTTACCAATTGTTAATTTGAAGTTCCTTGCCCTCAGGCTTACAGTCTAAATAAGACAGGGTACACAAGGGAAAGGGAGTGGGAGTGGGAGTAGGGATTAAATCCAGTAGACACTGCTGCTGCTTCTCTCCCTCTGTGACCAGGGCAGTGGCAGTTGAGATGGAGGGAGGGCCTTTCATTGGCTTCTGGGCCTAGGCATGATGAAGCAGTTGAGATAGATCTTGGAATATAGAGCCAGGAGATTTGCCATTGTCTTCCTCTTGGGCTGCAAATCTCATCTGAATAAACCTTGCCAAGAAAATCCTAGAAACAGTGTCACCATGAATCAGTTGTAGATCTAAGAATGTGTCTTGTGGATCTGAACATATGCAGTTGTACGAGAAGGCTTGACTGTAAACGATAGTTTTGGTCGTGTGTTCTGGGTGGAAACTTGAGGCATGTAAGCATGTGTTGCAGTCAGTGGTTTTTTGATAGAGCCTGTTGCTTGTAAGTCTATTGTGCAGCTGCACAGTGGTGTCATACATTGGAGGCAACTTGAAGGCTCATTACAGAAACATAGATCGTGGAAGTCTGGAATTATTCTCCTCCTGAAATAAAGGATCAAGGAACTGGATATGTCCAGACTTCAGAAAGTAAGGACTTAAATAGAGATATTAAACCCACAGTTATGTACATTATTTTCACCTGCCTTGCCTGAGAATGGGAAAAGGAATAATGGAAGTCAGTCAGGACTTGAAGAAGTTGCTATAGTGGACTTGTACACCTGCAATTTCCCAGCTTAGGGGGTTCTGGGAATTTTGTTCACAAAAGGAACTTTTTCAAGTTCTTACTGAATTCTGGCTTTTTTTTTTCCCTTCTAGGCTCTGGATTCAACATGCAGGGATGTAGATTTAAAAGTCTGTACTGTGATGGAACAGGCTGCCAGTGGGGGTTGTGGAGTCTCATTCTTTGGATGCTTCCCAGACAAGGTTAGACATGTGTCTGTGAGGCTTTAAGTAGAGAGTAAACCTGCCCCAGGACAAAGTATCGGACTTGAATACTCAGTTGGAACCCTTTGAATGATTCATTTTGTATAATTCAAGGTAAGAAGCTAAAGGGGCCTGATCAAAAGGGCATCCCTTTGTGGACGCAGAGCATAGAAGTGTAGGTTTCACATGTTTATTCCTGGAATGAACCAGTTTAAGGTGGGAGGTGGGTAAGGGTACATCTCTAAAGGTAAGCATGTTAGCTTTCTGGGCTGTTACTCATTTTGCAGTTTCAGTGTGCCTGCTGCTTCTATTTTAAATGAGAAGGCAGGTATATGCCCCACTGAAATTACTGCCTAACTGTCTTCCATGAGGATAGCAGAGGAAGAGGAGAGAAATGGAGAATATTTTATAGCTGCCTTACCATTCCCAACAGTGCCAAGCCTGCGGGGGGGGGGGCTTAGAACCATATTTGAGGGGCTAAAACCCTAAAATTTTAATAAAATACTGTAGTACACAGTTACAAAAACATGTGTGTTCTTGTTTTGCCCCATCTTTAAAAAAAACAGCCATCACTGGACTTGCCTGCATGCTGAATCCAAGCTTTTTATTCATAAGGATTTCTTTCTTCAGTACGTTCCTGGATGTGAAGCCATGCTCAGGGTTCCGTCTGCCAATTGGAGTGTGCTGGGTGTCTGCAAAGAGCAGGATCTTTTGGGTTGTGTCGTCAACAGAGCGCCCTATGTCTGTATGCATGACCTCCTTCAGCCTGAAGCCAAGCGCATGTCAGATGTAGCCAGCACATACTCCTAAGAGTGACTGTTAAGCAGCAGCCCTGTGCATTTTCAGATGCTGGATTAAGATGTGGCTTTTTACAGATACCTTTGCCAAAGCAGCTTGTTCTCCTCCTAGCACAGTGTCGAGTGTTTTCTGTGGTTTGCTGTGGCTCGGTGGTTTCTTGCTTTTAAACCAGGGCTAGGGAACCTTTGCCCCCTTGCCCAACTGATGAAGACTCTGTCTCTCATTATCCCAAACGTTTGGCCATCATTGTAGGGCGGATGACCACTGACATTGCTGAATTATGATCTTTCTACTGTTTCTACATTTGGGGGGGGGGTGCAGCTTGTTTTTTTCTTATTGAGGTTCGATTTTAGTTTGTTGCAGTCTGTTCTGGTTTTGTATTTGAAGAAGAGTGGCATAACCATCTTTGACAATAAACACCTCACCGTAATCCTGTGGCTCACTTATTCCTCACTTCTCTTAAAAATCTAATAGTGCCTCTCATAAACCTAAGTGAGAAATGATGAGATACCCTGGGGCAAAAAAATCAATGTTCCTCTTGGCGTTCAGTGTCAGAGGCCTCTGGAAGCCGAAAACACAGGAGGCCAACAAACAAAATGTATTGGCTGAGATCCTGTTCGGTGCCAATGACTGAGGAAGCACTTGCGGAAGGTGGTATCTAATATTTCGTTACAGAAAGTTACACCAATGTAACACCCCCAGAGGATTCCGATATTACATTGAATGTGTATAGTTTCAAGGGGCAGTTCTGAACAGTTGCGGGGGGGGATCAGCTGTTGTAGTACATTTGAATCTAAGTAATAGTAGCTAACTCTAAACAAAATAAATAATAAGAATAAATACTTTGTTGTTGCTGCTGATTGTTTGTTTTACTAGCTTGAATCTTGACAGTAGGTCACATTTATTTTCCTTTTCAAGGTATGGATTGGCAGGTTGGTTAAAATGGTTAGCTATTTGGGGGATTGCTGTTTTTCCTCTGCCTGTTAGCTCTTTTTGTTTTCACTAGCTGGTCTTTCTCTTTCTCTCTTATGTGTATTCTGTTCTTCCAAGAAAGCTCATGGTGTCTTGAAAGGTTCTGCCAACTTTCTCTGTGCATGTTTCATCCTCACAACAGTCCATTGAAGCAGGTCAGCTCAAGACAGGGGGTATGACCAGGAGTTACCCGTTGTGAGTGATGACTCAGTGAGGATTTGAACCTAGGGCTTCTGGCCTGAGGATGGAATGCCCATACCACATTGCTACATTCCTTCTTTCTCTTCCTCTTTCCAAAAAGAAACCCGAGCAAACAAAAAAAGTACTTGGTGCCACTGTTTTTAACCTCAGTGTGCAATCTTCTCAT
Source organism: Ctenosaura bakeri (assembly GCA_948474755.1). Classification (NCBI taxonomy): domain Eukaryota; kingdom Metazoa; phylum Chordata; class Lepidosauria; order Squamata; family Iguanidae; genus Ctenosaura; species Ctenosaura bakeri. Next base: position 1,939 of record CAOLHI010004115.1, on the reverse strand, counting down.
AGACCTTTGGACCCTGCAAGAGGAAAATCCCTTCTAAGGGATGATCTGGATAGCACCTGCATTTTATTGTTTTCACAACTTATGTATTAAATGCTGGCCAGGGTCAGATGGCATGCTTGCATCCAATCGCATTACTTCCAAAAGAATCAGCAGTCCTTCCTGCAGCTTCCCGTCTCCCATGGACTCTCAAAACTTGCTCTCAGGGTTGGTGTACCCTTTTGGAGTATGTATTGGGTACCACAGAAGGGAAGAAAATCCTGACTCCACAACCATTGGATAGAGAGGTACACCATTGGCTCTTGGCCATTGCTTTTAGGACTTGATGATATTGTTTGTATTTTTAAGTTGCAGTCCACTTTGTGAGAGGTTTTGACCCTGAAAAGAGGACTGTGAATATATTTGAAGGTAGTCATTCCCCTTAGAATTTCTGGCTTATCAAAAACTGCCAACTCTTCATTCCTTCGGTAAGTAGCTTAGACTACTTAGAGTTGGAATTCAATGGTCACCAGATAATGATGGGCAGTACTGACAAACACATGACTTGCACTGATTGTCCTGAGGAAAAGTGTATATTTTTCTCACTTTAAAATGCACTTTTTTGGCCTGTAAGGGTGTCTTTAGATAGGATTTTAGACAAACCGTATGGCTGTCTAAAAGGCACCATGTAGAATTTCATGCAAAATTGTTTTGGAGAATGGAGTGGTCATGCCTTGGAAAGATAGATGCTTCTTTGTATATTACCCCCCCCCATCAGCTCTGCCCCCACCCCTTATCCTGGAAACATGACACTGGGTCACATGCATTTAAAACTTGATTTCATAGAGAATGGACAACTTCTTAGCTTTGCTTGTCAAATGAAATGGGGTGCGAGAGGCATGTGATTGCTGACAATTTAGTGCTATTCTTTCCATGCTGGCTGGCTCCACTCACCTACCTCTTCAAGTTGAGTCATCAGTTGATATATTTAAAATCTTGTAATGTTTTTTTCAGGTACTAAAAAAAAATCCAACTTTTTCTTTTACCACAACTTGCCCATAAGAACCAGTGGGAATTAGACCTGCTTCCATCACTCAACACTGTAGCTGCCATCATCCCTGGTTGATGGGACCTCTAGTGCAACAACATGTGGAGGGCCACAGGTTTCCTAGCTCTAGAAAACCATATAAAATGTACTTTCAGAGATACGATGTTTGGAGCGTGTATGTTTGGGTGTTTGTAAAAATGCATATTTAAATGGGCACACATTAATGTCAAAGTGAATCAGAATTATGAGTAAAAATGTGAAAAGTGACAGGAACCAGAAGAAGATGGTTTAACCTGTTTCTACCATCATTCAGTCTTAACAACAAAAAGCCCTCATTTATAAAAAACAACAAAAAAAACAGAAATTCAAAGAGTCACTGTGTATTTGGCTCTTAAGAAGAGACAGTTTCACTGTAGATCTTGTGTTGAATGGCTGAGACCAAGTGCCTGTAAAAGTAGTTAACAGGAGGAAAATAGCAGTGTGGAAGTTTTTGTAATGTGCACGACATAGAAAGATCCCATGGTTTTGGTATTGCTTGCTGATGCCATGGAATTGGAAGTCATTTCTCTTAATTCACAGAGATACACAGTGGTTATATTCACGTGTTCCAACAAACCATGATGTAGTTTACTGGCATCTGGCTTACTGTGATATGAAACGCATCTTAGCTAACAACCCATGGTTTGTTAGCACTCTGAACCTACAGTTGGTTTCTTGCTGGCTTACATTGGTTGAAACCATGGCTTTTTCTTTTTTGACCTCCGAAGTCATAAGTGACTGTTTTTGAGATGGGGTATCTTTGAATATGAAGGCTTGCAGGGAAAATGTAATAAAGCTATAGCAGAGAGTGTTTGGAGTTCCTGGGCACATCTGATCTGATCTGCTGCCAGTCAGTGTTGACAGTAGATGGATCAA